>VURO01003945.1:8493-32428 GCA_015108175.1 Pelvicachromis taeniatus | reverse complement strand
CTAATCCTGCCAATCAAGGTCATTCCTAATGTCAATCTAGCATATTCAGCTCTGTACTTTTGTCAGTGCCATTATCTCCAAACCATACAGCATAGCAGATCTCAACCCTGACACTCCTGCCTGCCTGCACTCTTCTTCGACTCTTGTGCTCCATCTGTTGTTTTGGATGACTGTATTTTAGAACTGTTTAGAATACTGAAAGTAATTTTCTATCAGCTTCAAGTTGTACCACTTATTACAGTAAATTTCTAAATGTTTATTGAACAAAAAAATAAATAAATCAGCTCCATTTCTTCAAGATCGCCCTGCTATAATACACCCCAACTACTGCTGGTTATACCGTCCACCTTCACTTTAAATGACCATTTAACTAGGTATTGAACCTTCTTCACCCAGCACTATTATTACCTATCATTGAAAAGAAAATGTTAATAACAATCCACTAGTGAAGTCTTAGATGATTTCACTTCAATGTCTGCTTTACATTTCTAAGGCTGTCTTGCTCCATTGGGCATTAAAAGGTTTATTTGTTGTCGGTTCAGCAAATTAACTGTTACAACCCCGAAAGAGGACAATGGAAAACAGTACGATGAACAAAATAGCGGTCAAGACAAATTACAAAGTCAAAGTTTATTTACCAAAATGCGATTAATTAGCACTTGTAGTATAGTATGTTGGACGTTTCCATTGTTTCAAACACGTGTGAGTTTTCCAAAGTATGCTATTTGCTAACGCCAAGAAAGTGTTTAGTTTGTGCACCACTTACACTCAACTTTGTTTAGTGAATTTACTATATTTTCATTTAAAGTAACTCGCTGTGATTGCTTTCTAACCAGCACACCACTGACCATCACCCAGATGTTGCTAGCTAGCTTTTAGCACGAGCGGCGCGGTTTTTTTACTTGCGACAGCTAGCATATCGCGCTAGCAGATAAAGCCAGTTAAACGTAGCCAGCTGCATGCTGTAAATACTACAACACCAAATGCTGCCAGTTACACGCAGCCATGGAATAACCAGATGAAATATATAACTGAAATGACCAAGTTATCATTAAATACTTACTTATCTTTTTCTGTCCCAAAAATGGATGCTAAGTACTCCGCCATCTTGGCTCGCTTGTAGCGTCAAAAATTGCATTTCCGGTAAAGGGCCTCCAAAGTAAAAGCCTAACCTCTGCCTGCGCTAATACAATCACAATGTAACAGTTTAGAAGCCACCCATGTACAGTTAAAAAAATACACAAAATGTTATCTTTGTAAAACTACTTTTTTTCCGCCACCATAGGGAACTGTCATTTAAAGTTAAAATGTAAAATGTGCTCAACTGCATAATAGTGGCATCATTAAGTTAAAGTATCCACTGTACAATGAACCTTTAAAATTTATTTATTTATGCGTGGACTTTCTTTTGTTTTTGGCCTTTCTGTCTTTATTTTTAAAACTAGACACTCCAAAAATGTTCCGCAACACAGAAAATGTCCATTTCAGTCATTTCTGATTTTCAGTTTATCATCATTTATACAAAAGCCCCATTGAAATACTCTGTGATCTACAAACTAGCTATACAAACAAATGTAAATGTTTATATATGATTATGTTTTATATGCAACTCTTCCCTTGATCTAGACATTACAAATCTACAGTTGACACGCATCAGAATTCACTAATCAATTTAAACTTGATTTAAATTCTGATAAAACTAGGTCTAAGTTATTCACAAGCTCACTTAAAAGTATCCAACCAGTCCATATTGAAACAAATTGAAACTACCGATTTTCATGAATGTTTAAGACTCTGCCCGGATGGTAGTCTCTTGGATTTATATATTGAAACAAATTCTGTTTTTCAATCATTAGTCATAGCATAACTTTACAATTCACAATTTTGTCTGTGTTTAATGAAGTTTATCGATTCTGTCACACAGTTGTAATTTATCAAAGCTGAATCTTTTCTTATTTAACCTTCCTGTAATATGAAAAGGTGGGATGGTCCTCCTAAGCTGAATAAGGAGAGTAGCACTGTGTGATGTGTATTTCCAAAGTTATACTGCAAAGATTGCCTGCTTACCTCTGCTCTTTCATTGCCTTTAAATACAATACCTACAATATCAAGCCACAAGATACTTGAATAAAAGTTGGATTTAAATGGAACAAGCAACAACAAAAAAACTATTAACCTATAGTCTCTGATTTCACTGGAACATTTTATCTGCACTCATGTTCTTGTATCATGTTCTTGTCTGAATTCATATATTCTTTTTCTTTCTGTACACAAGTTTGTTTTTTTAAAAGGTCTCAATCTCAATGCGTCAACCTGTTTAAATGAAGGATTTAACAATATTTCACATGTATGTGTGTATACATTTTCCTTAAAATGGTTTAATAATTTACCAATTGAGCTTTCTTGATTACATTTTCATATTATTTCAATAAAAAAACACTGATATGACATAATACTTCCACAGTGCAACACCTTGAAATACATGAAAATGATACACAAAACCAATTTGTAGTGTTTTTCAAATAAAATAAGGAAACATGAATGCTATGGACTTGATTTATTTAGTAATCTTTATATTTCATGTGTCAAAACATTACAGGGAATCAAAAGCAAACATAACCACATTTAGTGAATAGATTGGCTGGTCCATTGCATTATGTTGCTGCTCCTTTACAAAAAAAAAAGGAACAGCAAAAACACATGTAGGGTCTATTACAATCAAAGTACAATTAGAATATAATTTTAATAGTTTTTCTTTCCTATTAGTTATAATCCCATCAGTTATAATAATGCACATCAATATAGTCATTGACAAAAAGACTCAAACTAAGCCCTGAAAAGTAAAGTTTATTTACTTACTTATAACGTCATGTTTGTTATAAAGCTCTTTTCAGAGGCAGTCACAGTGTTCTGTACAAAATAAATAAAAAGTAGGAATAATCAGAAATAAAAAATATAATTGCAACTTAAAATGCAGTTTATAGCAACAAAAAAAAAACTTGCTAGAAAAGAGAATACAAAAAATAAACAATAACACAATAATCTCAGAAGACATTTTAAAGATGTGGGGTTTGTCAAAAGGGGAAAATTCAGCATACTCCTAAAAGGAAAAATAAGTTAAGATAGGGGATCATCTGGGGAAGCACACGTGTCTTTTTTCTTTTTTGCCCAGAGGACCTGTTGCAAATATTTGAAATAGCAAACATTAAGGGGGGGAAATAAAAATCAATTACGGGAGGACATGGTTGATAAAGCCCATCATCGTAGTAAACTGATGAAATTTATGATAATATTTTTTCAAGAGACCGCGTTTACATTTACAAAAGGCAGTTGTATTTAGCCATTAATGCTAATCTAGTGAGCATACATCTGGACTGGACATTTGTTCCCAAATTGCCACAAAGTTGGACAGAGACACGTCCAACTAGTATGGAAACATTTAGCTGGTGGTTTTCACTACACAGACTTTAAGGTAACTACAGTCTCTCCGGTTAGTCTCCGCCCCTCCTGTGAGTGAGTGTAGTTGGCTAAAAACTTGCATGATATCACTCGACTGTGTGCATTTTTGTCGATTATCTGCCACAATAGAACATCAACATCTCTGAAGGTCTAAATTTTAAGAGGTATGATTATTTCGGAGATAGATATGCTTGTTGTGAGGGAAATGTACCACACTGTCGTCATGTTTGTTGTATCTGGGGTGTTCCCGCTATTTTGTGTAGCTCAAACAGCAAAGCTAACCTAGCTAGCGTGTTGTTGATTCCTAGTCAGCCTGCTGGGAAGAGGCCGCCCACCTACGAGGCAGAAACCCACAGTATTAGCCAACTTCCACAAAGGCTAGGCTAACGTTGGCTCTCTCTAACTTTTGCTTCCTCTTCGGCTTGAAAAATAGAAATAGCGTTGGTTGTTATAGGAGTCGTTAGTTAGCTGTTTTGCTAACAGCACAGTGGAGAAGCTGCGTCCTGTAGCGGTGCTGATTACGGTCCAGCCACAAACTAAGGGTGGGTATACATCCATACGCAGTGAAACTGATTTTTTTGTCCTTTCTTCGCCTTATAATCCATTTCACGTCTAAACGAGCGTTGTTTCAATGTATCTCGGTCGCTTTCCTCTAAAACTTGTTGTTGGATCGATCATCGCTGCTCTCGGAAGTCTTGCAACGCTGTAAAACCTTAGCCAGGATTTCCGGCTCCTTTCCATTTGCCCTATGCTGTTTTGTTTCCGTTTATTCTATTTCCGTTTTAAAAGTTTTCTACGTGCAGAGTTAAAGTGTGCTTTAACAAAGATTTGCTGAAGTTACGAAGCACTCAGAGTTTATGGGATATTTTCACGGTTGTTTAGCACGCCGGGATCGATGCTTGTGTAATGCAGCTGCCTCGCCCCGCGTTGCTATATTGAAGCTAACTTGTTTTTTTGTAGGCCTGCTTCACTGTACACGTGTAGCCTAACGCATAAATTTGAGTTTGGTGAATTTTTTCAATACGTTTTTTGGACGTGTAGTTATACTTGGTTACTATTTTCTGTAACTACTGGCCTACCAGTTGGCCTTTAGAAGCGACAGCCTCGCCCTCGAGTTGGCTAACGTTAGCAGTCACTGAACTGTTATAGACGGCCAATGAGGAGTCGAGGCTGAGAGGCCTTTATGGTAGAAAAAACCCCCACTAAAGTGCCCCGTTTTATTTAACGGCCACAGTATGCTCTTTATGTTACATGGCAGTGAAGGCGTCATTGTTATTCACACTGTACTATGCTTTAGTTGTTTGTATTACTTTGATTTAAGGAATTATAACAGAAAGATGTTATTGTGGTGATATTGCCCTGTTAATACCTACTTTTATTTTCGAAACCTTTTTTAAAGAATGTAATTATTGGTTTAATAATTTATTAGTTGCTTAAAAGATCTATTAAATATCGTTTTTTAAATATGTTTTATTTTAGGAGTTTATTAGAAGATTGGACGCCATATCAAAATAACCACTATTATTTGAATTTTCTACTTTATTTTTACTTGAAGTATTTTTTAAGAAAGTAAGTTTAATAATAATAAGAAGAAGAATAAAAGATAAATTAAATATCCACTTGTATTTATTTGACTTTAGCTCTTCTTTTTAAAATAATCACTGTAATTCATTTTATTTAGTAATTTGTTAGTTAATTAAACGTGCTAGCAAGATATAATTTTACTTTTAGAAAAACTAATTATTTTAATTAGTGTATTAGATGATTCAAAGATCTATTTTTTTTTTAGTTTTAAGTAAAACAATATTAGTTGATAAAAAGAAATTGTTTAATGATGTCATGTTTTTTTTTTAATACTGTATTTGTAATTTTTCTTTTGACAAAACAAAAATTAGCTCGCACCAGCTTTGGCTGTTTAAAAATAATTTTGTGATTAAAAATATATTTAATCATTATTGGTCTTTACAAAGAGGTTAACTGAAATTCTGATTAAAATATATTTCTGTTTATGAATTGTCTAAAAGTAACTAAGGTCCTCATGTGTAGTGACCTCCAGAGGCCTGATTTGGATCTGAAATAAAGAACGTGCATGTCCTGTTGTAAAGCTATTAAAACAAAAAACATGCTCTGATAAATCAGTGCAGCATGGTGTTGTGTTGGTTAGCACCATCACCTGGGTTGGACTCCCGCCCAGCTGCAAACGTGAACTGGATAAGCAGAAGAAAATGCTTGGATGGATGGAATGCCATTAATAATCACTACAAACATAGATGTGATGTGATGAATAGATTTATGGGTTGTCTAATTAAAATGAGCCTTTTAATTTAACAGTTAATGAGGAGGATAGAAGCTAATTATAGTTTTAGTTTAATTTTAGCATTTTCTTAAAGTAATTAATTAGGTAGTGTTGCCAACCATTCTGCTTTGTTTATTTTTTTATCTGAAGATGGTAAGTAATCACAGTATGATAATATAAAAAAAATGTTGTTACACATGTGGCAACTATGGAGTGTATTGACTTAAATTTTTTTATTTTTAGCTGTTGTTTTAGCGACACTACTTAATCCTGTGTTTGTGAATATGTTGGAAAGTTTATTTTTTAATCTTAATTTCTGATGCCTTGTGTCTGGCAGTTCTGATCGGGGTTGCATCAGCAAGGGCATCTGGCTTAAAAAAAGCAGCCAGATCAAACGTGGAGCTACCCACTGTGGTGACCCCTTGTGAATTGGGAGCAGGCGAAAGGAGCGTTATGATGATGTTGAATCAAGAGTAATATTAATAGTTTGTTGGTTCTTTTCTTTTATGCTGATTATCTGGTTGACAGTAATTTTTGTTTAATGTGTCACTTTATATTCGCATTGGTTAAACTTTATCTCCCAACAGAATGTCTAAAAGTGAGCCAGAAGAGATGATAGAGATCGAGATAGACGAACGGGAGAAACAGGCATGCCTGGAAGAAGGGTGAGAGAAATGATTGCATAAATAAAAAGTTCAGTTTGCTCATGCAGGAGCTGTATTTTTGCAGTTCTGTCTAATGTTATTTGGTTTTTAGTGTTGAGGAGCAGACCATCACTGCGTCAGACTTGATTCAACAAGATATCGACATAAACGAACCCATTGGTAATCTGAAGAAGCTTCTGGAGCCTCGTATCCAAATCTCATTGGACGCTTATGAAATTTGTTTGCAGGACATTCAGGTAAGAATGAGCAAATAACACCAATCAGGATGTGTTCATGATTAAATTATTTTTGTTTGGTCCTGGGATGAACCTTTTCTCACTGCTATCTCGCTTTATCTGTTCTGGTCTTTTTAGCTCCACCCTGATCACAGTCTCTTCGATCAGGGAGTAAAGACTGACGGCACAGTGCAGCTCAGCCTGCAGATAATAACCAAACCAGGTACCAAAAGTGTGACACATTTTATATCAAGTTCTCCAGTCAGTAAAGAGTAAAAGAGAGTACATTTTAAAATGCTTTTTTTTATTTTCCAGGAGAGGAGAGGCTAAACATCTTGGAGATTGTAAAGCCAGTAGAAACAGTTGAAGTGGTGATTGATCCAGATGCAGCAGGTGAAGAGGGTGCTCTTGTGGAGGAGGGACAGCTCATTGCTGTAGAGCGGTCTGCCCTGTCTGATGAAACCTCAGAGCAGGTTACACGTTGGGCCGCAGCTCTTGAAGGCTACCGGAAAGAGCAGGTCCGCCTGGGCATACCGTACGGTGAGGAATACTTGAACGAACTACCTTATTGTAGTGGAAAACAATCATCACTGTGCTAACAAACATGGTTGGTAATGTGTGAGGTTTCTCTCCTCAGACCCTATGCTCTGGTCTGCTGATCAGGTGATCCACTGGGCTGTGTGGGTAATGAAAGAGTTCAACATTGATGAGATGGAAATAGGAAGCATTCACATCCCAGGGCGAGACCTCTGCATTTTCACCCAGGAGGAGTTCCTTCAGAAAGTGCCCAACGGAGAGATACTCTGGAGTCACCTGGAACTCCTCCGCAAATGTAAGTCTCCCTAAAGTGTTTGTTTCAGCTGATGGGTAGAAATGTGTTTTCAGGCCAAAATGTAATTAATATTTTGTGTTAATTTCAGATGTGTTGGCCAGCCAGGACCAGTCTGGAGGAGACGCCACCGTCACGATTGATCAGCGTAAGTGTTGGAGTGAAAAATCATCCAAAAGACAATAAAAATAAGTGAATCAACTTTACTGAACTCTGTTTAAACTTTGTAAAATACCATCAGCTGTAAACCAGATTGTTTCATCTGGAATTGTTGGGGTTATCTTGTCTGATTATATATGAAATATGACCATGCTCTCTGCTTAGTTGTACTTGTTAAACTGTGGATAGAATCCATATGTTTAACAGGAAGTTATTTATTATTAAATAAATTCAGATTCAAAACGCATAGTAATGAAGAGTTTTCCCATCTGTTCCTCCAGCTGTGCAGATAATCCCAGCTCAAGTGAGCACACCCACTGCTATAAAGGTGTTGAAACAGAACCGTGGTCCCAGAGCACCTCGCATTTCGGGAGGAGAGGAGCGCAGCTCACCTGGTAACCGTACAGGTAGGACACGGCGCATGCAGCCGCTCTTTAGGCAACTCACTTTTTGTAAAGTCAGAAAGTTTTTAAAAAGTGTTCAGGGATAAAGTTATTTCACCATTTTTAGTTGTTTTTTGTTTTTTAAATTTACAATCTGGCAGTAATGTTGCTTTGCAATCAAATAGAAAATGTAATTTTTTTTAGCCGTTTTGTCTCCCAGAAGCTTTCTTAATGTGCTGTTTTAGAATAAATAGTTGAATACATTCAGAATTGGCACATTTAGTAAGGGTACAAAATACTTCCAAATTACCATTACCATTCCTAGTGTCACGTCCTAACCAGTTGTCTTTTGATTACAGATGCACACATTTTATTTGAATAATCTTTTTCATGTATTTTGTATTGTTTTTCTGGTGTCAGGTAACAACGGTCAGATCCAGCTGTGGCAGTTTCTGCTCGAACTGCTGACCGACAAGGATGCAAGAGACTGCATCTCCTGGGTAGGCGAGGAGGGAGAGTTCAAACTCAACCAGCCTGAGCTTGTTGCACAGAAATGGGGTCAACGCAAGAACAAGCCTACCATGAACTATGAGAAGCTCAGTCGAGCCCTCAGGTTTGTGTGTTTTTGTTTAATGGAGACTTTTTGTGGCACTCTATCTAAAGTTTGGAGCCAGACATAAAGCCATTACCTCAGGCACCGCAGACTGGAGGTTTTACAGAGACAAATGTCTGGTGCAGTCAGATTGACTTTAAACGGTCTTTACACTGCCAACTTTCCAGTACAAAGTCGATTTGTGTAGCTGCAAGTTAGCAACGGTTCCTCTTGCAAACTCAGAAAGCACTTTTCTTAAAGTGGTTCGATCCCTGACTCCCCTAGTCTGCATGCCAAATATCCTTCGGCAAGATACTAACCCCAAGTTGCTCTCCGATGCATCCATCAGAGTGTGAATGCATATGAATGTTAGTTAGAGCACTAAGTATAGAATAAAGTGCTTGTATGAATGCATGTGACTGGGTGAATGCGGTTGTTGTATAGAGCGCTTTGAGCTTGACGGGAGAGTAGAAAAGCACTATATAAGAATCAGTCCATTTACCATTAAAACAGAGTATTTCCAGTAGTAGGCCGATAGGATGCTGATGACTGTTTTTCTCTTATGTGGCAATAACAACAATAATAATAATAGTAAAAGTACATTTTATTTGTTGGCGCCCTTCATACAAACTCTTTACATACCCGAACATTAGGGATAAAAAGGGGGATTTTCCTGTGTCAGTGCAGCTGGTCAAACAATGGAGAACCACTTACTCCTTAAGAGACACAGTGAAAGTAGACAGTAGATCGTTGATTTCTTAACAAAAAACTAATTGTTGCAGCCAGGGACAGCAGAAAAGTGATCCCCTTAGACTGATTTTTAGTTTCAGTGCTCTTATTTTCGCCTGAGTAATTGGTTCCTTTATTAGTTAGCTAAAATAAACTACTGTAAGTCTATTAGGAGTAATTAACAAATCAACCTGGTGATGACACGTTCTGTACTGACACAAGATGGCGCTCAAAACTTGAACTTCAAACACTTATTTCTTAAATCCAGCTTCACAGACAGCGTGACATCTGTCGGGTTTTTGAGAGCAGGCCACCGTGGTGTAAATGAGCCTTTATACATGTGGTGCAACGTGTTCTCTTTAAAATAAACATAAAACTTAACAAATAAAATGGTTGTAGCTCAGTCATAGCAGGGTTTTGAGGTGCAATTTGAACTGTGTCCAAGAATATGGGCGACAAAAGTGAAGTGGAAATAAATTCCAAAGACAAGGTGCATCACAGCTAAAGGTTCTGGCACCCATTGCTCTGCAGGAGAGCAGCTGAAGCTGAGTGGAGGGGGTGTAAGGATGAAGGAGGTCTGAAAGATATGGGGGTGCTAAGCCACCGATAAGGAAAATCTTGCATTGGATATGCTAAGGAATAGGGAGCCAATGATGCTGGATGAGAATAGCTGTAATATGGTCAGAGTTCTGTACCATCTGCAGCAGAGTTTTTCTGGGAGACCAGAGAGAATGGCATTGCAGTAATCCAAAGGAGAGGTGACGAGGACATGAACCAGGACTTGAGTGTTGTGTTGAGAAAGAAGTCTAGAAATCTTAGTAGGCTGAACGTGATGTGGGCGATAAAGAGTACTGTCCAAGATGACTTCCAAGACTTTTGACGCTTTGGGACGTGTGGACCTGACAATCATCTTTAAAGACAACAAAAGGGTGTATTTTGGGAAGTCAGGATAACTTTAATTGCTATTGATATTTAGATGATTGACTGTCATCCTAGTAGTGATGGCCTGTAGGCAGGAGTGAGGATACAAGATAGGATATGAGGAAGAAGTGAGGTTCTTTCTACTACAAAGAGAATTTTAAATAAAAAACAAACAGACCTGATTATTCTGGCATTTTTCCGAGTGTACATGTAAAGCTGCTGTAATATAAAAGAACGGATACCCTGATGTATTGTCCAATATTCATTTGTTGAAAGCCATCTGCATATCTGCTGTCTCCCGTCCGTTTCTATGCATCCATGTGTGTAGGATCTAGTTTGATCAAGTTGAATGAATGCTTATTCAAAGATGCTGTGATGAAGGCATGAAAAACTGCAACATTTGTTCTGGGTGAACGTGTAATCCTGTAAAATCGCATTTATTTACATATATTTAAACGTTTGATTTGATGTACTTTCATATTTCTTTGGCGTGATTCTGAGTTTTGTATTTTCCATTTAGATACTACTACGACGGGGACATGATCTGCAAGGTGCAGGGCAAGCGCTTTGTCTACAAGTTTGTGTGTGACCTGAGGACTCTGATTGGTTACAGCGCTGCTGAGCTCAACAACCTGGTGACCGAGTGCGAGCAGAAGAAACTGGCTCGCATGCAGATGCACAGCATCGGGCAGCCAATCGCTACAGTGACCCTGGCCACCACGACGCTAGACAAGGAGAGCTGAAGGTCGTCACATCACAGTGCTCGTTGGTTGTTGCGGACAAATCATGCACGCCACCGCTGATTAAAAAAAAAAAAAAATTGTCTCAGACACAGACATGCAAAGCTGGTCTCTGATCAGCGTGGATTACCACCTTCATTATTGTCTTTACAGTTTGATTCAAGTTAGACTGAGACAGGTAAAGTTTTTTTTAGCTTTTCTGTTACTCTAACCAAGCGTGTTCAGGATGAAGGGAGAATGTCTTTCTGATTACTGATTGTTGCGTGCATGTCATTGAATGCTTGAGTGTGACTGAAAAATCAATTTAAAGAGCTTTGTGTTGTGTGTTCCTCGTCTGTAGTTTAGGACCATTTCCACTGTATATACCGGTACTTCATGTTTTTGATAGCCACAAGGGCAAGTGTATTTTCATATTTTCCATTTATAGAGGACCCGTTTTGTATTTTATTTAGTGTTTGTTCCCTGAATTATTGGACCCTTTTTGTCCACCGAGGGAATAAAGTGGCAAGCATTTTCTTAATAGCTGTGTGAGAAGTTTCTCTTTTCAAGACTCACAATGACAGACAAACACTTCTATGTACATTCAAAATTTTATTGATGGTATAGTGAGTGTAGAAAGCTTTTTCTAAGCAAATGGTTCATTTAACTACACACAGAGGAAGGTGACTGAATCAATGAGCAGAGGGGAAAAAAAGTCTGTTTCATCACTAGGCTCCAAAGATACCCAGAGTGAGCATCAATACAAATTTCAAACATTCACCTGATTAAGAGCTTCAGTCAGTGTCTTTCCACGTGTGGGTGCAATGTGCAGGTGATATGTGTTGTATTTCTCATAGAAATGCACAATATGTCACATTCATGGTTAATAATTTAGAGAGAGGGCCATGTGTCTGCGACATGTGGCAATTTGTTGCCTCTTCATAAGTTGTTACAGATTCGACAGGAGCTGAAATATTGAGCACAGGACGAACAGAAGCGCTGTACACGTATACACAGGTGATGTAGAAAAATAGAACGTGACATTTGGTGGAGGAATGTGTGCGGAGAGGAGAAAATGTCTGCTCTTCCCACGCCCAAAAAGTCCTATTTATGAAACGACGTCCCAAAGTGCCGCACTGTACAATATTGCTGACACAGCAAGGAGATGATAAACATGAGGGGATGGGGAGAGGGGTTGGGAAAGAAAAGACTGGAAGTGGGAATGGAAGTGAAGGTAGGCGTCGTCATTTGAATTATTTACAGCAAAGACGGCGGAATGATAGGCTTTCTTAAAAACTTTCCATCTTAAAAGGTTTGAACCTCGAGCCTCTTTCTAATAAAAATCCAAAGTGCAGCGACAGTTGGCATCAGAGACTGTAACAGCAATAATATTTGGTGGCAATAATCAAAAATGACATAAGTGCATAGAACGCAAACAAATAACACAATCATTTTCCTTTCGGACACTATTACACTTCATATATTACATACATAAAGAGCTTTTTTTTCCTGCCCATGCAGCTAACACAACAGTGAAGCATGGAGATGAGCAATAAAGAGCCAAGATTCAGCTAAAGCAAGTCTGTGTGACGACAAAGCAGACCGGATTCTGAATACTCGTTTTTTTCTTCATATCACAGGGTCACAAAGAAGACACTGGAAATTTACAATCCTGCTAAAATATCTAGGGAGAGAACCACTCCCTCCCTCCCCTGCCTCATCCTGAGGACCTGCACATACAGTATACTTTTATCAGTCGTCAATATTGCCATGCACTACATATACTTACAGCTAATCTCTGTCTTAATATATTACACGTTAAAAAAACAAAACAATTTTTTTTTTCCTGCTTTTACATATTTGTGTTTGTATATATTTATATTTTTTTTCTTCATTTTTTTCTAATTTTTTGAAAAATAAACCTGAAACGCTTTAATTGTGTGACGGGTCGCTCTCGTAGGGCCGGTTGGAGGAGCAGTGAGGGAATAACTGGTAAATTACAGGTTACGGCTGTGGGTGTCTTACTGCCGTACAAACAGTCAGCGGGGGTTTTTCAGTACAAACGCTAGGGGCAGACTGAAATGTGCAGGTGTAACAGGGTACCTTTGTCTAACCGGGTGCAGGGTAATGTTTAGCTCTGTACAATCAAGGGATTAAAGAAGGCTTTGTTCCATATCAGTTTTCTTTGGCCCAAACCCCTGACAAACATTTGTCCTTTCCTTAATTTCAAAGACAAACCATCCTTGCACCCTTCACCTCCTCCTGAACAGGTGCTGGGGCTGAGGGCAAAGGAGCTGAATGGAACAGAGCGCAGGGCGACACTGTAGGGCTCGAGGAAATGTTGCTGAGCAGCTGTTTAGTTCTGCATCTGCTCGAAGAATTTGTAGGTGGGATTCTCGTAGCCGTTCTGCTGCATCTTGGCCAGGTGACGCTCCTCTGGTGTCACAGCTGCATCCACCTTTGTACATGAGGAGGAGAAGGAGGAGTTACAAAAGCGCAAACCGTGTTTGATCTACGAGCGTGAACTGGTGAGTCTTTTACCTCGATCACACCGTGGTGAATAGAAGTGTACTGTTTCTTCCTCAGCATCACCAAGGTAATGACGATGACTGTTGCTATGACCACCCCACCAACCATCAGCCCGATAATGGCGCCTTTATTGGATCCAGCATCATCAGCGAAAAACACCTGACATTAAAGAAAATAATAATAATAAGTCAGAAATCCCTGAAGGACATGATATTTGATGTATTGGTTTGCTGGGATTTCCTACCAGTTTTTCATGATAAACTTCATATCCGGCACTCTGCCTCTCTTCAGTCTCCATCCGCAGCTCTGGCATCTCGTCCGGCTTCAGGGCAGACACTGAAACCACAGAATCAATCACCAAAATCAATCCCAGAAATCGTGCACATGGATTTCAGCATCTCTCCTAAAACGGAGAGAAACAGAAAATCATTTGCACCCATGGCCATTAGGTTTTTAAATTCTCATCCAAATAGCAGATGAGTGGGATTATTTATCTCTGTATTAATCTATCAAGTAGTTGAACAATTTTTGGTGGATCAAAGAACACCTAAAAGGGTCTACTAGAAAGCTAGGTGCCAACCGCACCTCAAATGAATCTCCTTGCTGGATCTACACCTCCCGTTTAATTGTGGCATAAGCACAAACTGCTATTACCCAATTATAATCATTAATCCTTAACACGCAGCAACTGACAGAAAACTGGGAAGTGATTCAAATACAAGTCATTTACAGGAAAGGATTACAACAGCTTTATGCAGATGTTGCAACACTTTGATATGGACATATGCAGACCATTTGTTATTGTATCATTGTCACAGCCCAGTACCTTTCTTTGTGTTTAGTGTTATGTGAACAAACTCATGTGTGCAGTAAGACTGCAAAACCAAAATTAACATCACAGCGTGCGAGTCCCGTGATAGTCGGTGGTCTACCCTCTTTATGGGGAATATGAGTTACTACGATCATGTCAGAAGTACAGGGTACCACCTTTTTTTAACTTCTCAGATATTCTCACCTCATGATCACACCATCATGAGGTGAGTGAGAGTTACCTGTAACACTGTGGTGCTCTGATTCTTGGCGATGATGTCGTTGCCGTTATGGAGCTCGTTGTTGTTCATGTATGAGACGCCTGTTAATGTCTTCTCTATCAAACACTAAATGTTTTTTCCAAAAGGATCATAAAGGCTACAACTTAATATTAAAGAAAGCCTGAAAGCTCTAGTGGAATTATAAAGACCCAGGAAACTGTAATGACCTGATGCCGTCTTTCAGTTTTCAGTTTAAAAATCACTCATTTGAGGTTAGCTGGGATTCTGTGGTCTCTGTCTTTTTCCTTCTGATGTTCATTCCCTCATCCCCAAACCAATCGTGCCAGAACGCTGCCCCCTCCTTTAGCCTGGTTCTGCCAGAGGTCTCTTCATCATTTGTGTCTTTCACAGGGCATTCTCTCTAATACAGTATAAAGCACCTTATAACAACTGTTGTTGAACTGGTGCTTTTTAAATAATAGGAATTGAATTAAACTGAATATAGCCAGTGTTATTTTATGTTCATGCTCCCTGAGGTCTGTCTCTTCAGTCTCCTTGTCTCATCTGCTTAAGGAGGAGCACAAGCTGCACCTGTGCAGCTCTGCTGTTTCGACTGACTCTTACCATGAGGTCTGGCAAGTGCAATGTTAGAAACAACCCGATTTATAAACCTGTCCTTAATATGCAGTAAATGTATATGAGCGAGCATATAAGTATGTACTTGTGTTTCCGTTTGGACCTCACATACATACCAGGTCGTGTGGGGAGTCCTCTGTCTGGAATTGGACGAGCATCGACAGGTTCAACTACAGAAATACCACGTGTAACGAAAATATTCAATATCAAAACACATTTTTAAAATGATAATAAAATTCAATTTATATCGCAATTTAGTGTGTGTGTGTTACCATGGTTCTCTGTGTTGGGCTGGTTGAAGCTCTCGGGGTGAATGAACCCCAGCCCATCCAGGCCAGGGTCCATAGGAGCCGAGCTGTAGGCCTGATCCGGCATCAGAGCATCGTTACCATAACTCACCCTGCCATCCATCTGCAAACACAGAGGAATGTTATACAGGATAGGTGTGGGCAGCCTTTCCATTTAAGAACCCGATCAAATTATGATGATTATGTGCTAAAGGTCACTAATAACACCTCATCACAACATCTTTTTCTTCGTTAATTGCTTTAATTACACCACACTCCCACCACGCCAGTGTTCACGCTGGCTTTGTTTCATCCTAACAGTCTATGTGATTCTATTATAATGCCAGAAAGTCTACATCACACAGAACACTTTCCATTCATAAGTGAGTTGGTGCAACTTGACTGACCCGACCATCGCTCTGCAGTGAAGAGACTTGCTGAGACAGCTCCGCCTGAACTCGCTGCATTATAATCGCTACAAAGAAAGAAAACAAAATGAGAATGAGTCAGATGGCTACATGATGACAAATGTGAGGAAGGAATGTGGCGGTTAGAGAGAAAAACAAATCAAGTGTAGTCTACGTAATAGTCTAAAGGGTGAAGGTAATTTTGATGTAATAAAACAGCATTATGTACAGTGTCCTGTAATCAGTGGATTCCAAACACACGTTAAAAAGCGTCGCTTTAATTCACACTACAGGGCGTTAAGGGATATTTATACTCAGCATAGTTTGGATGGCATAATACAGATTATATAATCTCAAGTCTTATATTTAATCAGGACAATATAAGATCTGAGAATCTCTTTTTACATATGCTGCCTAAAGTAGCAGCACATGCAGACACACACACATCCAAATTCATACAACAGTTAAGTACATACAATTTAAAAAAACCCCAAAAAAACAATAAAAAACGAGTACCTTAGGAAAAAATAACTGTCAAATGCCAGAAACATAAGGTAATAATATTCAGGTGAAACATTTGCGTCCGAGGAATTTAAAATCACCTTAAAATCATGAAGTTAGACCAGCCCCTTAAATTTTAGTTGATTCTGCAGCTTATTTCAGCTGGAAGATATGATCCTTTTCCAAAGTGACCCTTTGGGACAGGTAGAGGGAATGAATCTTGAGACCTTGGGGCCTAAAACAATAGCTTCCCACCCTTTTTTTGGATGAATGCAGTTACACTTATAGTCTTAATAATGGGCAGAAATGGTCTGATTTGATATGTATCTGTAGTGGACTACAACGGTGTAACAGGGGAACTGAAAAAAAAAAACCCTGATTATTATCGGACTTTTTCAGTCCCTTTTATGAGCTGGAGAGTCTGTCCATTGAATATTACTGTGATTGTGGCTGGACTTGTGCTCTGCCCTACATTAATGTTGAAAGGCATATTCATGTTTCCACCACTGTCAGATACAGGCTTTTGCAGTCCCACATAATCTGTAGGAGTAGGCACGCACCTCATGCTGTAACTAGCATATCTATATGAGATCTCCTCTGCTTCAACTTCCAAATTAAAACTAAACTATCAGTCTTTCTGTTCCAGCATGGTCCGTTCGACCGACTAAGCACTGGTCTCTGCCTGAACAGCGTGCATTAAGATCTAACTGAGAAAGACTTTCTCCTCTCAAAAAAAAACCCCAAAAGTTAGTCATCACCTTTCACATCAATTAAACAAACATGACATTATAAGACAAGTGCTGACAGGTGGAAGGTTTTCCCCATTGTCAAAATAATGCATTTTTGTCTGCTGAGCACTTGTAACTCTTACGGAGAGAGCAAACACTTTTAGCATGTGAATAAAACAACAACAAAAATTTCACAGATTTCGCAACCTGTAACCCATTTTAATACCAAATGTCAATTAGCCTGAAACCAGAAAGGCACTGGAGGCTACAAACGTGAATGACAGTATTTGGATGAACTCTCAGTAATAGCTGTTGGGGATTTACTGAGATGAGTGTCCTCAACCTTTGACTTTTAAAATTCAGATGTGAATAAACACATACCGACTTGGTTTTGAATCTCATTTGCCACACTGGGAACCTTGTAGAGCAGACCCAATGACTGATTCATCCTCTCATCAATCACACGAAGATGAGTCAAAACCTGGAAATGAGAAGAAATTTAATAAGCCCACTTTGTAATTTTGTCCATTTTAAAAGCTGTCATTTATTTTTATGGCGCGCAAAGATTTTGACTGTTTGATCCTGTTTGATACCTGAGGGCGGATCTGAGCAGCCTTCTTGGGATCGACCGTGTGGACGTGCTCGTAATGCTTCAGCGTGTGCTGCCTGTCCTTCTGCTCTGCACGGATGTACTTCTTCAGCAGGCTAAAAACCTGACGGGACTGGTGGTGGCACAGGGTTATGTAATAAGTATAGCACGTTGACTACACTTCTTAAACATGTGCGTCTTTCTGATAAACAACCTCAGAGAGACTCATTGACAGAAACCGTTTGGCACTAATTTGGTGGTAATAAATCAGTGTAGCTGCGCTCCTGTTATTAAGATGCTGGCGTGTGAGGACGTTCGCGTACCCGTGGAGGATTGGCCTGCAGAGCGTTCAGGTAATTTTCGAGTGCGCGGCGTCGGCGGCTGTTGAGCAGAGCTTCCACCCGGGCCATGTGGGTTTCCACCAGCTGCTGTCTCTCCCCTGCTGCCTCCTGCTCCAAAGCCTCCACCTTTTCCTGAAAGTGCTGCAGATACAGTACATTTTACACAGTCAGTATATGAACAAATTGCCACGTTGCAATAAATAGAAGATGTCTGCCTTATTTCCACCATTAAATACAATGATATATTTTCTACCTCAGACCTAACAGGTATATTGGCTGACCAGTATCACAGGCTGATATTTGGCATATATCCTGGATGACATAATTCCATTTTTTCCCCCCAACTTAAAATGGTTAAGAACAGATATTTATTTATTTATTTGAAATGTATTCAACAGGGTTAAAAAATACTGATGGCCTCCCATGCGACTCCTCAGCCTCCAAGAGATGCGCTTTTGGTTTGAAAATCCTAGATGACTTCCTTCTTGAGTTATCACCTTTACAAGATTTTCAGAAGACCTGACATCTGGACCTTGACCTTGAAGTCCAAGTATTTTAGTAGATGCACCTGTGGTATTCATTTGAAAATTTTACGTCGCCCGATTCTCGAATTGTCTTGTTCATAAACTTGGATGTCCACGCTGCTCGCCCAGTCGCCCACAGGGGTGACAACAACACCCCACCTTTTACTGCCCCAAGCCTAAAAATGAACCCCTCGCTGACCCTTTTCAAAATATCAGCCGACACATCGTCAATTACATTAATTAAATGTTATTTTTAACTCCTGTCGCAAACTTTGTGAACATATTTTTGCATCTCCCCTCGTAGGTATACAGATAAATCCATTAAATTAATTAAGGTTAATTGAGATGTAAAAAACTCACATAACTGGCTTTAATTGTAATTTCTCTTATAAATGCACATGTAACCAAGAAATTCTAAATTCTATTTCTCTGAAACTTTGAACCAAATTTGTCCAGGATAATATAAATCTCAGGTATGCAATGTAACTCTTTTTGGCAATTAGACAGCAGACGGTGTGGCATGTTTCCTACCTGGATGACTGCTTTCTTGTCTGCACGAGGCAAATTCTTGGCCTTCTTCTCAGCCTCCTCCCACTCCTTCATAACCTGAAGCATAAGATTGAAAGACAAAGGAAAAAGCTTAAGCTTTTGTCATGGGCTACATCAAATTCAGAGGAAGGCTTACGATGAGAAAAAACACACACCTGGGACATCTTTTCACGGTGTTTGGCCTCCAGGCTTTCTTTGGCTTTCTGGAAGTCTGTGTGTTCGCTGTCGTCACCGGGTGATTCAAGGTAGCGATCCACGGCGTCTGGAGGACTGGGGGCCATTGTGGGCACTGGATGAGAGTCCGAAGAGAGGGGAATCAAACACAGAGCAGGTGAAGGCAGAGCGAGGCGCAGAACAGAGATAGACAGATGTGTGTAAATGCAGGAAAAACACTGATATCGGTCGGCTGGAAACCCACAATGCATTCAGTCATACACGATTCCACGATGAAAGAATGGGTTAAGGACTTCAGAGATTAGGTAACACAGAAAATTAACTGAAATTCTATGTATATGTTTACATAAGAGACAAGCAAGTTATCAGGGGACAGAAAGTGATGTGTTTCCCACAGTTTGTATGCGTTTGTGTGTGTCCGTCTGTTTAATGCGGGACCATGGAGATAAGATGCAAACTGCCGAGTCAGGATGAGGGTAGACTGTATCGCTGATGAGTTCGCTGTGACTGCAAAACAGCCCATTAAACTTAAAAGAGTGCACTCCCGTTTTCCACACACACCATCAACACAGTCATCTGGTTAAGACACACCGATGGAATCGGCACTACTACAGAGCTGCAGACACAAAATGTTTTGGGGTTTTTGGTTTTTTTTACAAACGCACACTTCAGTGAGAAACATGCAGACACACATGGGTATAGAAACGCATGCAGACACAAAGTGACATTCACCATTGAGTCTTCACGCTGTTATAACGGCGGTGCTGGTTAGAAATGATTCAATGAATGATTAAATGGTTTGGAGGTGAACGACTGTGTCATGGACAGTCTGCGCCAGAGAAACTCCCCACTGGCCAGTGAGATCAAAGAACAAAACAACACACTGCTGCCACACACTAATAAAACTGTAGTTTATCTTACTCCAATCCCTCATTTATCATTCTGATTAAACAGGATTGATCCCGTTTCAATAATTTGCTTATATTTGCTTAAACCCACAAAGTCCAGAAATTTCAGAGAATAATCAGCCTATTTAAATAATTAAATTAATTGTTATCACATTAATGTGAGTTTGACTTCTGAGGGAGTTCTCACAAAGAGGTACCTGAATTGCAGTGAAATCACAGATCTGTGAAGCCTGCTAACATGTTAACAACATTACTTATATAACATTAAATGCATTTTTCAATGCAAATTAGTTATATTTGTAGGATTTCGCACATTAAAACTAACTAGGAAATTAGAATTTTAAAAAAAATCGACATGCCACGTTATCCGTCGTTAGCGTCAGCATGGCTGTGGCGAGTTCACTATTGCGCAAGCAACACCTGTTTAGAACACAAAAATGCTACTGAAAACGATGTAAACATTTCTGTCCACTCTTTCTTAGCTAAAACCCCACCTGTGTTTGTATAACACTGTGTGTGAACTGCATGTGCTACAGTGAAGTCTACCACAAAGTGTAAGTGTTAGGACATTATTTATCTTCGCCCTTAATGTTACCTTTTGTAGAGACTTCAAACAAAGTCCAGTGTTTAACTTTCACCCTAAATACCTTCATCTTATCTTGGTGTAAAAGTCATCAGTCATCTGTCTCTCTGTTTTTAGCCTGTTGGCCAAGCATAAGCCTACTCGCCTCTGGCAGCAGCTTAATTTCAACAGAGTTAGGGGGTTTTCTCTTTTTAACTAAAAAAGCAAAGGAGCAATATTCCCCAGACTGTCAGCAGTTATTTGGAGCACTGTATGTGTGCCACGTTTTCGATTTTGCTTTTTTAAAAAGATTTTTCTCTTCAGGTAGAACTAACAATGACTTGGTCATGACTAACTAGGTTTGCTCACAGCCTTATAACTCTGTGGCCCTCTTTTTATTTTGTATTGTGTATACCTTCGCTTTCCATTTCAAAAATTCAGTTTCTATCTTGATGGAAAAAATGATGACATGAATGAAACTACAGCCAGTTGTCAGTGCTCTGAAAGGTTAAGAGGCCTCAGACGGTAAGGTCAGTGAGAGACAGAAAGAACGAGCGAGCCAGAGAAACAGTCTGCAGCAGCCTGAGGACAGAAATCAGGCTCCTGATTTGTGGACACTTCAGGCTGTAGCTTCAGTCCCGGGACTTACACGAGCTGCTGCAGACAGCGAGGCAGTACTCCTCCGACTCAAAGTTATTCCTGTTGCCCCCACAGCCCCCAAAGAAGAAGGGGGCGCAGCGGCCCGTCTCAGGCACGAAGTACCAGCGCTCCAGCATGGCATGACATGGGCCTGACTCAGCAACAGCCCAACAAACAGCTGAGACATGTACACATAGGCAAATTAAACGTGAATGTAAAAGGTGAGGTTTGGAATTTTATGGGAGACAAAAGTAACTCAACATAGCGACACATGATGAAAACCAAACCATAAACAAAAACACAAACAAACAAAATCACTTAAAGACAGTGAAAAGAGGGCAGAAATGCTTCATGTCTCACCTCTAACGACCTCTTCAACTGACTCAGTGGTGGTGGTTGTCGTTGTTGTCATGGCAATGTTAGCGTTGGGCTCATCGCCATCTCGGTCATCCGTCAAATCGACTTCCTCGTTATCTTCATTTCCATCACCGTTGTCATCCCGTTCAAAAATTTCCACCTCTTGGTCCACATCCTCATCATCCTCGCTGACAGCCAGCAGTGTGTCCGTTGGGCGGGTCATGCTGTGGACAGAACAGTTGGTTCAGCCTTTGTATCGACAGGCGTGCACTGAGACGGGTGAAGGTCCACATGTGATCGTACCTGTTATCAGAGTATTCACTCTCAGCTCCGCCCCACCACACATCGGATTCCTCCCCCTCGAGCTGTGCGCTGTCTGACTCCCGTTCAGCCAAGGCCGGGCAGCACACAAACTCCACCCCTCGAAATTGATCTATACCACATGGCAGCAGCATCCCGTAGTCGTGGAGATTCATGGAGCGGTCTCCGCAGTACTAATTTTAACAGCACACAGCATCCAAAATCAAACACCATAATGTTCAATCGCTTTAATCCTTATGAGAGATAATTGCGGCAAACCCAAAAACCTGAACTATGGCTTAATGAACACAGCAGTACGGCACAGAAAAGGACGAGAATAACTCAGAAGAAAGTGCCAGGGAAGGCTGACAGCACTGAGTCATACAGTGGTGCTACCACAAAACCAGATGGACAATGAGGGAAGCAAACAGACACAAAAAGCCATCATCCTCACCTCTTTGGCTACAGTGTGCCAGTACAAGTGGCTCTCGCACTGATCCATACGCTCCTGGTGCAGAAACTTACACTTGTCGGGAACGAGCAGGGCGTCGCTCACAAACTCTCCTACTGCGACAGAAATACACCTTTTTAAATTTGCATGTATTGTATGCTTTTAAAGATGGAACCATGCATAAAAACACTCAATAACAAAAAAAAAATAAAACAGCTCACCCAGACAGCGGTATGGCACCACGATATGTGTGTGACTGCGGCATTGCCTGTGGCCTTTCTTGCACCAGTTGGAGATGCTGATAGGCTGGTTGGCCTCCACAACATTTGTAATCTGCAGCTCTGGGTACACCTATGGGTAACATGGGAGATTTGTTATTACTGCACTAGCTCATACCTCTCTGTCTCTTTCAGTTTCTCTGTCTCTGCAGTGCTGTTTTGCTCCGTTGAAATACCTCCTGGCAGTACTGCAGGATGCCCTCCTTGGTGCCAATGCAGCTCTTGGTACCAGAAGGGTCAGACTCCCATTTGCCGCTCTGCACATTGATGTGCATGTTGAGCTTCCCGCAAAACATGGCCACCTGGGGCTCGGTTAGCAAACCCACCGAGTCATCATCAGGCACCTGGACAGAGAAGAAGTATAAAAAGATGACAATAATGAAAAGTGCCAATCTCCCTAAAGTATAGCTTATCCATACCTATTTCAACATGCAGCTTATATGTACCAAATTCCTTTCAAGTCATTCTAATGCATATTTCAAATATAAAGTAGTGAGATTAGTAAGTCATAAAGATGAATGCCTGTAAATTCCTCAAAAATATTACTGCCCATTAAGCCTGAACTAGGAAAAAGATGCCAGAGAGTCTCTGTTGTAGGTACAGGGCAGCGCATTTGATGTTTTCTTAGTCTGTCTGTCAAGTCTGGCTTTACTCCATGCCTCCATTGTGTAAAGTAGAATGGGAGTGTTAGGAAGGGAAAATAAAAGTAAACTACAAGGTATTAAATTCCAGCTAAGAGAAAAATAAAAAAAAAAACACGAGGTGCAAAGAATCTCTTTCCAGAGAACTGAGTTTGGCAGTCGATTTAATAGGATGCTGCTATCAGCATATTTTTTTCCTCCTTTTTGTTTGGGACACAATGGGTGGAAGTCTTGATGTGTTTTCGCCTTCTGGGACCTCAATTTTCTTGCAAATAACACAAAAAAGCTGACAGTGCACGCTGTCAAAACGCTAGCCTCCGAGCCATCTGTTGCCAGTTATTAAATGACTAATTCTGACATGATGGTGCGTTCGCCCACGAATAACTGCACAAAATTAGACTCCTGAATATGCATGTCATAACCCACTGTTTCAGACTAGCTACTGCTAGTCTGTCTGGTCTGCATTATGTTACTCAATTAGTCACTTATTTATATTAGTAATTCCATCGTTTTCTAATCTGGGGGGGGGGGGGCAC
>VURO01003944.1:9689-29205 GCA_015108175.1 Pelvicachromis taeniatus | reverse complement strand
GCAGCGAGTCAGTCCCTAGACCAGGGGTCACCAACCTTTTTGAAAGTGAGAGCTACTTCTTGGGTACTGATTAATGTGAAGGGCTACCAGTTTCACACACACTTCTGAAATAACAAATTTCCTCAATTTAACTTTAATTATATGTTATCATTAATAATTAATGATATTCATCTATGTAAAGACACTGATTATGGCAACTGTTTCCGTGGAGACCAGCTAGCGCTGATCTAATATTTAATAATAAACATTTTTTTTTTTATATTATCTCTAACAAATTGATACCAATGCAATTGTGATTTAAAAAAAATAGCAACAAAAAATAAAAATAGATGCAGCTTACTGGTAAGTTGTTATAGTGAGCTATTTTTAGAACGGGCCCGCAGGCACCGTATTGGTGACCCCTGCTCTAGACTTTGTCAAACACTCCAAAATTAACTCTTTTTAACTCTTATGGGTGAACCTAAAACAATCATGGAAAGGATTTCCACATTAATAAATGGCTTTCTGTTAGCATTAAGTACTTTTGTTGGACTAACGTGACTTGTGTTTTGCTTGGGTGAGTTATTTTGCTCAGGCTAAGAATTTGTTTGTAATGTGTGTTAAAAGCTTCAAATTTTCGAGCACATTTGGCTGCCAAAGCTCCAGTTATTTTAAATGTTGAGAAAGAAGGAAGCTTGTGATTGTTTAAGCAAAAAAAATATATATATAAAGTAAAAAAATTGAATTATATTCACTGTATTCATTGATTCATTGGTATAAAGTAACATTTTTCATTAAAAAAATAGGAAAAAATAAGAATTATAATAATTGTGTTGACCTCTTCTGGTTCCCCACAGGTTTCAATGTTGAACTTACAACCAAAAGTTTCGAGTTAATTCTCTTTGACAGCATTGATATTAGTATATCAGCTTGAGAGGCATGTGGCAGTGATTATTTTAAGTGTAATATAATTGCTGTTAAACCATGGAGTCGCACAATTTAATTTAAATTGTTCCGCAGTTTCTTAATGTTTTGATTGATGAGCCTCATTGCCTCTGTGTTCAGAGGTCAGTTGTTTCACCCTTTTTTACCCTGAACACAAGGCAGGGCAACCGTGTCAGCAATCTCAGCAAGACTTCAGCAAAGTTGTGTCTCTGCGAGCATAGTGTGCACTAAAAAATACAGCTCTTAATGTCTTAACGTGATACGTCTGGCACACATTTTTACACAGATTGTTAGCTATGTTGCTGTATTACCTTGAAATTAGATGGTGAAGGTCTGAATGCAAAGTGCTCATCAGTGGGTTAAACTGGTATACATTCAGTCACCAGTATGATAATTTTTCTCAGAACCTTCAAACCACCAAACTATAGAACACATGCATTCAAACATATTTTTCTCAGACCAGCAGCCTGTCATTTTAAATACGTCTGATGACAAACTAGGCCTTTCAAAGTAAATGCTTTTTTTTATTTTGAAGACCCCACAACAAAAACTGAACTTTTTTGTACATTAAAGTCAGGTGTTCCTAATCAATAGGATCATAACTGTGTAAGTTTTAAAAGAATGTAGCTTGAAAACACGATTTAGGCACAATGTCAATACAAGTCTACTAAAAAGAAGATGCCTAACTCTGTTTATATAACCTCTGTTCATAATTTGATGTGCTCTGAATCAAATAGGGCACGTGGTTTTGTTGAGGGTGTTCTTAAAACATGGTGGATAAATGTATGTTGGGGTGGTATAGAGGCCTTCAGGCAATCAGAGCTGTGGTCTGCAAGGAGACTGGCAGACTGGCAGCTGTACCTCCAGACGGTGCTGCCAAGCCTGTTGATCACTGGTTAGCCACATGGTTTACATATTCAGAGGCGTTGGAATGTCAGTCCACTTTAAAACCAGCGCTTTTCTTTTATTTCAGGAAATAATGTAGTTTAGTACTGCTAAAAACGTTACAGGGAAATCATTCACAAGTGGATACAAGTGCTAAAAGTGACATATTTACTATGACGAAGTCCTTTAGTGTCCTGAAAACTCAAGATATTGGACATTTGCAAGATAGCTTTATTTATTTATTTACTTTTCCGATAATGTAAACTAGAGTTGCCACTGTTAAATGATTTTAGCCAAGTCATATATTTTACCATGTGGAAGTTGAGTTTGGAAGTCTGAAATTATTCAGAAGTTTGCTCTTTTTTGTAATAGTTTGCTAACAGGGGAGTTGGAGTTGCTTCACTCACATCTACCTGGTGGGCCTGTTACACTCCTCAGTAGTTACCCCTGTCTTACCTGTGCCCCCCAAAAGCTTGCTGTGTATGGTGACACAGGATTTAAACTGCATCCACACAGGAAGCTGGTCGCGTGTTGCTTTGCGTTGGTAATGTTTGGTTGCTAGTGGACATTTCAGGCTGCTTGACTTGGTCATTCTCTGATATATTTGGTCGATTTAAAGCACAAAAGTCATTAACCTTTTATAGGCTGAGGTCAACACAGCGCTGCATATCACTTATAGTGTGAATGCAGCTTTAGAGGGATTTCAGAGTTGTTGGTTTGATCTCTGACTCCTATAGTGCATGTCTTGGGCAAGTTACTGAACCCAGAAGCTTGTGTTTGTATAAGTGCATGACCATCAAAAAATGTGTCTGTGGATCAGCTTGCAGCGTCAAACGTACTTGGTAAGCGTAAAAAAGGTTCTATAAATTTAAGTGCATTTACCATAGATTAACACTCAAGTTCTAAAAGATTAGCAGACACTTGCATGAAACTCTTAGGGGTCAGTGATGGTGTAGTTAGATTAGTTAACCAGTAACCTTACAAGAATGCCAGACACCTTAACGCCCATGCACATCCTGGGCCTTCTGACCTGACCTAAGGAAATTACATGATAGAGTGGGGCTAGGTTTCACAATGAGTTCACCTGAAACCTTGGCTGATTGTGACCTACACCCGCTTTCACATCTTGGCTAGTGTGATTAGGTAGAGGTTCATTAGGGGGTCCATGTCCCTCTCAGGAGACACTCCCACATGGGCTTAAATCTGGGACTCTCCAACATCTGACCTTAGAACTAAAGAAGCTTCTCAGATGAGAGGTGAAACGTCTTCAAGTAACTTAAAGAAGTCCAGACACTTTTCTTTGACCTCACAGGAACAAGCTTTGAACCTATCCAGGGTTTAGCCCACTTTGTACCTAATGTCTGGGATAACCTCCCATGCAGTGAATAAGCATTCCAGCATGAGAAACCTGAGCAGCCAACCTTGTTGCATTGAATACATAAAATTTATTGAAATAGGTGGAGGAATTTGGCACTGGATGAATGTCTGAACCTAGCTGTATGCATCATAGTGCTAACAAAGTGGGGGAGCGGAAACTCCACTTAAACATTGGACCACCGTCATCTCAATCATTTAGTTTCACCTGAAACCAAGACACTCAGAGACTCACGGAGAGGTTTTGAAGTTATAAATTATGGTTACTTTTGATCAGAAGCATATAAATCAAGAGTACAACCTCTGACATTTATCAGATGGTTGAACGTCTATAAGTTAAACAGTTGTTTTCTAAGATAGAAATGATGACCAAATTGGGAAAGTTTGACATTTTGAAAATTCAAGGGGCTAAAGTGATTTTCTTTTTCTTTTTTTTAAATTATTGGCTATAGAAGGACAAATATGCAAATGTTGGTGGTTGCAGATTGTGTCAGTTATCTTCTGCACTATTAGCAGGAACAGGCGATATGTACTCTTTGGCCTTTGAATTCATGTTTATCTAAAAATAAACCCGTGTTAGTTTCTGTAAAATGCAAAGTCTTATTCCTCTTGATGGCATTTCAGTGGTGCTTCTGCTTTTTGATAATGTTGAATGATTCATTATTTTTTAACACCTTCTATGCCACATCCTGACTGAGATAGCTTAATGTGAGAAAAAGGACCTGACACTGTCAGCAAATTTGAGCGCTGACTGTGGCAAGAAAGATAAGAACAAAGTGGGTAAAAGTTAGGGGTGGGGGGATGGTGTTTCTTTAGTTGTTTTTTAAACAATTTTGAGGATTAGACAGATCGATATTTTACTGCTGTATTTCTTTGTTGTTGACCAGTGATTCTCAAATATGCAGGGGTATGTGGGTGGAAATTTTAACAGATGAAGGTATTTGGGAGCAAATGGCTCTGGGGACTCCCTGATGGACTTCTTACAATTACATACCTTAAATACATGTCTTCTAGGTTTCTAAATGCTTTCATTTGCACTGACAGTAGAAAAATGATGTAATGGCTAGCTTCTGAGTGGGATAGCAGAAGTTACAACTGCAATGACAAGATGATAAATTGCAGCTGCGTGCTTGTTGCGTTTGGGGTACTGTGACTGCTTGCTCTTAACTTGGTCATCAGACAGAAGCATGCTTAAATGGCACACCACCACATCAGAGTATCACATGTTAGTTTGCTACCAGCCTTAAACACAGATCTAGGGTAGCCATTTGAGTCCTTTTGTAATGCAGCAGAAAGTCAATGTTCATCTTCTGCAGCTCTATTACAGTGCTGCAGTCCACTCTCAGCTCTGTCGTTTCCCTTAAAAGTCTTTAGTATAATCCATGAGCACTGGATACCTAATGTTACCCCATACTGCATCAAAGATGGGCTTTTGTTTATTATATCTATATATTGCAGACAATATACAGTGTGATCAAGGTAGATTATAAATAAAAATGATCTCACAAATTGTGCTTCCTGGAGTTGCTAGCAGTGCCATGCCATAGGTACCATAAAGCCTATTCAGTTGTACACTAAAGTGATAAACCATTTTGTTCCATATCAAATAAACCATAAGCTTGAAACCCTTGAATATTGTAACATTAATATACTTTATTTCACTTCTTCTTTTTTTTTTTACTAACTCACAGTTGAAATGTGGAGTGGCTCTCACTTATTTTACCTTTACTTACTCACTTACTGAACTACCTACTTACTTACCTATTCATTTGTTCTTAAAGTTTAGTAAAGAAAATAAAAGTAAATAAAATGTAAAATGAATAATAGTCATTCCAAGTTGGAGCAGCTACAGTAACATGAATTAGGTTTAGGAAATATATTTTTATTTGGTGGGTATCGTAGGAATTGCTACATACAGGATGAACTTGAAATTTGACTTCATTGCTGCTTATGCAGTGCTAAGTTTAACACATGGGCACACTTGCTTCTACTATTTCTTGCTCATAATATTTCTGCCACTTGCGATAGTGATCACACTAAAGGCTGATATTTCCCATCTGTTACCATGTTCAGAAGAATCATAAATGTGAGCTTTTAAGGAAATGGTGCATCATCAATATGTGGTGAAATTTGTTACTTACTTTTACTGAATGCATGTTGTGGTTTGATTTAGCAGCAAATGTGTGTTAAAGGCAGACTTCCTGTAAGACTTACAGTGCCACACATACAGGGAAGCTGTAACTTGTGGTGAGATGGGGATTTTTTAAATTAGTCAGGGGATTTTATTTATTGATGTTTTCTGTGGCTATAAGTTAACTACAGAACAATGTGTGGATCAACATCATGGCAATGAGTTCTTGAACACGACAATGACTTCACTGTCATGGTTGGTGTGATATAAACTTTGTGACATGGTATATTATCCTGTTGGAAACAGCCATCAGGAAATGAGTACACTGTGGCCAAAAAGGCTGTGGACTTAAAACAGTGCTCAGTCGGTACTATGATTCCCAGAGTGTGCCCCCACCACCACTACCATCTTGATATAGGTAGCATGGCTCTAGTCTGTCATGCAGTTGAGCCTACCATTCAAATGTCGGTGCAGAAATCCAACAGTTGTTTTACGAGTTCACTCTAATTTGGAATATTGATTTGGCTTGACTAGTTCAAACAGTGAAAATGTCTGTGGATTGTAGTTAGTGCGCCTTTAAACATTATGCTACAAGCCCTGGAAATTATGTTACTGCTAAAAAATAGAGCTAGGCAGCGGTACAGCATGTAGCTTTACAGTTTTTCAATTTTTCCTGAAGTAAAGGTGAGCTGTCTTCTGTCTTACTTCATCACTGTGAGTTGCTGGCGTGTGGCACAGCTTACATGTGTTGGCGTTGCTGTGGTGACTTTAGAGAGCTATTACTCATTACTATAGAGCTGTGCTTGTTCGTAAGACAACAGGAAGGGCAAATATCTTGATTCTGCAATGCAATCTATACCCAAAACTGGCAGCAAAATGAATGCAGCTCTGGTAAATTATGAACAAAAGGGAGTGCTAACCTTTAAATAGTATAGTATAATTCATGCCCTCTAGTAGTCTAAAAAGTCTATGAGAGTGTCATGGTACGAAGTCTAGCTCGTAATAAAAAAAACTCTGTGTTTATGTTTTGTGATTATTAAAATGAATTGTTTTAATTAGTTTTTGGTTATTTGTTTATCATTTCCAGTGTTTAGGTGATCCTGTTCCTTGTTATCATCCTTGTCTCCACGTTCGTGTGTTTCCTGTTTTACTTTGGGGAGTCTCGCGTCCTGTGTTCAGTGTTTTGAGCTTTGCCTCCCCGTTGTCTCGTCTTGTCTGATTAGTCTCAGCTGTGTTAAATAAATAAATATAAATAAAATGTTATTTATATAGCACCTTTCTAGACTAGATTTCTAGATTTGGTCAAAAGCCTAGCTGCAGCGTTTTGCACAACCTGCAGACGACCCAGGGAACCTTTGCTTAGACACATTAACAGTGAGTTACAATAGTCCAAGCGTGAGGAAATAAATGCATGTATAGCAATCTCCAGTTCAGAGCGAGATAAAATAGGGCTTAACTTTGCAACATTTCTTAAATGATAAAAACAAGACCGAACCAGAGATTTAACATGACCATCCAATGTGAGAGTCGAGTCAAAAGTGACACCTAAATTCCTGATAGAGGATTTAACATACACAGACAGAGGACCTAGGGCTTTCACTATCTGAGGTTTAAAAAAAATCTATCAGGAGTGCATATAAGGACTTCAGTTTTCCCCTTGTTGAGTTGGAGGATATTTACAGCCATCCAACATTTGATAGAATCTAAGCAGTCATTCAGAAGCTGGAGCTTAGATAAATCTTGGGGCTTAAAAGAAATGTACAACTGAATGTTATCAGCATAACAGTGATAAGAAATGTCATTGAAGGAGCCCATTATATGTTGCAGGGGGAAACAAAAACATTAAAAAACCGAACCTGAGGGACACCATAAGTAAGGGAGGTAGATGATGACCTAAAATCAGAGACCACCACAGAAAGAATTGGTGATGTAGATATGAGGAGAACCACTCTAAGGCAGTTCCAGATACACCGACCCAATGTTTTAGCCTTTCAAGCAGGATGTGGTGGTCAACTGTGTCAAAAGCCAACGTGAGGTCCAACATAAGCAGAATAGAGCATTTTCCTGCATCATTACTCATCAAAATGTCACTAGAGACCCTATGAAGGGCTGTTTCTGTGAAGTGAACTCTACGAAAGCCGGACTGAAACTTATCAAAAATGCTATATTTGTCCAAAACTGCTATAAGTTGCTTAGCCACGACCTTTTCTAGAAGCTTGGCAATTAATGGTAATTTAGAGATTGGCCTGTAACTGCTCCAAAGAGAAGGGTCTAGCTGAGTTTTTTTTAAAAGTGGGAGACTAGTAGCATTTTTAATTTAAACCGGAACTATACCAGACGCCAGTGGAGAGTTAATTAAAGAGAGCACACATCGACCAATAAACTGGAAGATATTATTGAATAATGATGCAGGTACAATGTCAAGTGAACAGGAACATGCTTTCACTGAATTCACTAGTTTTACCGGCTCAGGTAGTGAAACAGGAGAGAAAGCATCCAAGATGATGGGCCGAGATGGGGTAGAGACCGACAACACATGGAAAAATTCATTCTTACGTTATTAATTTTTGCAAGCAGGAAAGAAAGAAAATCTTCATTTGAGGAAATAGGGGCCGCAGGTAGAGCAGGAGTAAAAATGTCACTAATGGTGTTGAATAGCACCTTCGGATTACCTCTGCTTTTTGTAACTAAGTGTGAGAAATAGGCAGCCCTCGCATCTCTGATAGCATTATTATAAGAAGCTAAAAGGTCCTTTAGATAGAGGAGGTGAACATTTAGATGAGTTTTCCTCCATCGGCGCTCCGCTTTGTGACAGTCACATGTTAGACAACAAATACTGTCATTTAGCCAAGGAGGAGATGTGGAGGCAGAAACTCTCCTCGTTTTAACTATACAGATTTAGTCTAAAATAGATAAGCAATAATCATTTAAAAGATTGGTTGAGAAATCAACACCATTATGAGGAGATAGCTGTAAGTTAAAAGCATCTGCAAATTTCTCAGATGAGAAGTTTAAGATGCGACAGCTAACCATCTATCCCATCGAACAGGGGACAAACGCTCATTAAAAAACAATTTAAAAAGAATAACATGGTGATCAGAAATAAAAATGTCCTCAGTGCAAATAGATTCAATATCCAGGCCCATAGAAAAAACAAGGTCCAGTGTGTGACCTTTGCTATGTGTAGGACCAGACAAATAAAAAGAATCCATAATGTTGATAAAGTCTCTGGTGAAGGGGTCGGAGTCATCTTCAACATGTATATTAAAGTCTCCAACTATAAGCAACCTAGACAGCTATGCCTGGAAAGCCACAGCAAGCCCACCACCCCGACCAGATACCCAAGGCTGGGTAATGAAAGTATAGCCATCCGGGCAGAGTTCAGTGAGTGAAGAATAGTCTAAGTCCCGCTGCCAGGTCTCAGTCAGGAATAAAAAGTCTTGTTTTTTTAGATAATATAAAATCATTCAACAAGAATGATTTATTAGACAGAGATTGAGCGTTAAAAAGCGCCATATTCAGCGAGATAGAAGCCTCATTATTTGCAGAGGCTCGAGTTAAAGGACGTAGATATACAGGTTTGAGCCATCACGCTCGTAGAATCCACTCACCCAGGGAATAAAAAGCCAGCCAGCAGAAGAGTCTGGATAAACCCTCCTAAGGCAGCACGGTCTCAAAAAGCCGGGCCCAGTGTATCCAAACAGGGGTGTGGAAAACAAGTCCCCCTCCATGGAGCTTTTCTGAGCACAGGCGACAAGGCACCCTCGATGTCGCTTACAGGCCAAACCCAGTAAAGCCAGAGCTTTACCGGAATACCTGCTCTTCTTCCTCTCCTTCTCTGTGGTCTAGAGGGACCACCGAGATCGCCTGACGAGGATCCAGCTAATGGTGGAGGGTGGAAAATGCCAATTCACTGTGTGTGTATATATGGTGTGTGCTTCCCTCTGTTATTTGTCAGATCGTCTGCATTTTCTCCTGCGTTCCCCTGCATTACCTCCGCTTGTCATCCTCCGTGTTTCCCCTACGTTTCCTCTGTGTTTCACGTCTCAGGCTCCTCGTTCCCGCTTTCAGATTTTAGTTATGTTTTCTTTGTTCCTCATGTTTTTTTGTGTAGCTTAAACCAGTTCAGGTTTTGTTAGTGTTTTCAGTTCATCCCTTTGTTTGTTGCATTGTTGCAAATTTGTATGTACAGCCACCGAAAGTAAAAGCTCGCTCTCAGTTTAACATCATCCTGCATGTGTCTGCATTTGAGTCCAATCTCTCTCCACTCCCCGCCGTCTGCTTCGCCAGACGTGACAGAGAGTCCTTTGTTCCCATGCTCTATGACCACACTAAACACAAAACCTCAGTTTTATAAACAATGATCCCCATTTTAATAAAAACAGTATTAAAGCTATGCATTCTTATAGGTCAGCTTACCATATTGCCCACGTTAATACTGGTATAATATCATCTGGTTTGAAACCTCGACCTAGGATACAACATCCCAAATACAAAAATATTTTTCAGAGTTACATGGTTAAGTTACTTTAGTTGTTGTGTGTTAAGTGTTAAGCAGTTATTTTGCTGGTGGTGGCAATGAAAACACCCAGTTTGAGACTTCTAAAACGGGGCTTCCCTAGCAGACTCCTCTTACATACTGTCTGTGGCACCATCAGTAACATGGGCCTCATTACTTGAAGAAACAAATACAGAATTAAATTTCACTGGTTTCATTTATCTTTCTTTTCAGAATCTTTTTTTTTAAACAAAAAAACGCCACCACTATACGGATAAATGACTAGAGCAATGATGGATAACTATCAAATGTTTGTTTCCTCGAGTTAAGCTCTCAACTCTTTGATACTCAGGATAAAAATATTCTTTTCTAAAGTTTTTATGGTATACCTGTATATGATATACCTGGGTTATGTACTAATTTATTTAAACATTGTGTGTGTTGGAAAAATAAAGTACTGAGGGCAATTATATAATTTTGAGTTTGACCTCAAGGTAAGCTCTTTTCACTATAATCTGGTTTTTACCTGTGCTTACGAGCATTTATGTGTTTGCATGCATTGTCCTTGAATGTGGTTGCGTTATTTTGTTGCTTCTAAGTCAATACAATTGTACCTTTTCTTTAAAAATGTCCCTCTAGGTGTTGAATGCATTAAACTTGTTTGGGTTACAGCTGATGCTGGTTTTACTGTTTCTGTTATTTAAACTAAAATAATTCAGATGACTTATTTGTGTATGATTTAATTGAAGTTGCAAAGACAAACCCTGCTGTTCACATAGCCTAAGAGGGCTGCAGTTCCCCCTTAAAGTACGTGGCCCTTTGTCCCCCTGTCTCATTACTTATTAGAAAAATTCATGCAAATGCCTGTTTTTTGATAATTTAGAATTTTAAACACTATTGTTGTTTTATCAGTTTTATGTCCCCCTTTTAATATAAAGCTGATGGTATGTGATGATGTTTCTCACCATTATTCACCCTTCTTAACTCCCAAAAGTCTAAAATTTCTGCTTGAATTTCAAATAGAAGCTCACACCCAGTTACCCATGCACATTATAAACCTGTAGGGAGTGAATCGGTAAAAAAGCACTGTAATGACAGAGAGGCTCCTTTGTTAAGATGCACTTGCGTATTACAGGAGACTAAGCTCATGCTGTGTGAGCACTTTGCTTCACATGGAGAGTAACTGTGTTGTGGAGCTGGGGAGCTGAGACCCTGATGCCACTGTAATCCTGATGATTACAGAGAGCACGCATTCTCTGTGAGGGCTGATCACAGAGCACTGGACACAACTGCACACAGCAGTCACTTCACAGGAGGTCTTTGCGATGTGCGGACATGTGTCTGTGAGGGAGTGACAGACAGAGAGAGGTAGAGTATGCAGCAAGCACATTCATCTTGAAGTTAGGTGTGTGTTTATGATTAGTCGATTGAACATTTAAATCTCACTCAGGATGGCGGTAAACATTGTGTTCTCCATCTTTTTGTGTCACTTGTAAAAACCCATGCGCTGCGCTGTTATTGTTCACTGAGCGGCTAGAGGCAACATTTAGGAACGCTGTTACTTCTCATGATGTTTCCTAATACTCTGGAGCCCTACAGGTATGAGCTTCAAACAGGCACGAGACACCTCTGTCTCCATCGACACAGCAGAGACTGGGACTAATCGCAGCGGGCGCCACACACCTCAGGAAGGTAGCAATTTTCCATCATTACCGTTAAATCCTGCTTAAAAGAACCGGATTCCACAGGCCTAATTACAAGGTGTTAATAATAACAATGTAATGACAGTCATTTTAAAGCCTGCCCAAAACCATAATCCATCGCCCAACTGACTCTCACATTTAAGTGTGTAACTGCTGTGTGATGTCTGAATTTTGAAAGCACCATGATTGTTATTGATTGCCATTGTGATTACTCCAACAGTCGGTGTGGCAGGGTCTGCGCGTTGGGGCTTGAATTAGGAGCGTCGTCAGCTTTTGTCAAATGGAAATGCAGCTCCACAGACAGATGCTGATGCTTGAAGACACGGCAAGCCAATCTACCAGCCTAATTGCTGTACGGGACAGAGTTTAGCAGGCAGGGAATCGATTTGCATATATTAGTAAGGTTTTGTATTCGGCCTCTGTCTCATTTAAAATTATTCTGCATTAATTCAAGACATCAAGCATGACTATGTGCAAGCTTTTTCAATGTTAACTAAGGGTTTGCAGTTTGCAGAGTGAAAGAAATACAGCCAGGAAACAATCTTCCACCATGGTAATTACTGCTAAATGAGGCTGATGTAAAGCTGACCTGCTGTCTGGTTAGGGGTGTGGCAGAGTGCCCTAAACACAACGTCCAATCACAAGTCTTCCCCAAACCCTGGGATCAAGACTCATCATTGGCTGAAAGTCCCAAATGCACGCCAGACTTTTTCCAGCACTAACTCTGTCAGCTTTGTGACAGCTTAAGAGAAGCTACTCCAGATTCCTTTGTGACCGGTGTCATTCTGGGACCAGAAAAGTGTCTTATGGATTGTACCTAAATGCTAATATTGAAAAGAAAGAGAAAAAAATGTCTGCGTCTGGGGACTCAAGAAATGAGTTTTCCACAGAAGAGGATGCAGAATCAACGCAGCTGAAACTTGGGCGCATGGCACAAACATCCTGTCTTCCCTTCAGCGTTGAAGCTCTCATGTCGGAGACGAGGCCGCTGGCTGTGACCAGCAAAGAAAAGGGAAATTGTGATTTGAAAGAGGATGAGTGCACTCAAAACGTAATATCTATTAAATCAGAGCCGCTGGAGCAACAGGAAATTCCGTCTTGGATATCCAGCTCCATTAAGATGTCTACTCCACCACGTAAGTCAGTCATTTTCAATCCAGTTTTATTATTAGTTAGTGGTTCAGTTTTGAATCAGGTTTTTTTTTTAAAATCAGGGTCTCCAGGTACCCTAAGTCATTCAGTTTAAGCTTTCGTAACGTAAATGTGTAAAGTTGGAGGAAAAGTCTCACAGCTGGCTTCAAGTTCATCATTTTAAGAAAACATTTTTCATAATTAATACTGAATCAATAGAAAAATCATACATTTTAAGACAGAACAAAAAGGAGTAATAAAAAAAGAAATATATTGGTCTGTTTTTAATAATTTTTGCTAATGTATTTAGATGTATTATGTAACAATTATCCCACTCACCAGTTTCACATTGTTTAAAAATAATCATCTTGCATTATGTAAAATTTTAGATAGTAGCAAATACTGTAAGAAGCAGGATACAGGAGAAGCGTGGCTTTTCCATCGGTTCCATTAATTTTTTTTTAATCATTACTTTTCGTGTTTAGTTATTTGGTGTTACTTGAAGGAAAGGAAAGAATTAAAGATCTGTATGTCCAGCTTTGACAGTTGTTGTCGTTTCATGTTTTCCATATATCCTGTAGGGCAGCTTAGTCCGGGAGTCTGCTCATTGAGGAAGCACAAAACCAACCGTAAGCCTCGTACTCCCTTTACCACAATGCAGCTTCTGGCCCTGGAGAGGAAATTTCGACAGAAGCAGTACCTGTCCATCGCCGAGCGGGCCGAGTTCTCCTCCTCACTGTCCCTGTCCGAGACCCAAGTCAAGATCTGGTTTCAGAATCGACGGGCCAAAGCTAAGAGGCTTCAGGAGGCTGAAGTAGAGAAACTCAAACTAGCAGCTGGTGTAGGCTCTAAAGCTGTGTTCTACCCAGGATTCTCATCCTTGGGTTTTCCCCTGCACACGGGTTCGGCAGGGCTCTATGGACTGGGCTACTCATTCGGCCGCACCCCCGTTCTCCCTGCTGCACATCTGGCTATGTACGCCTCACAGGTCGGCTACAGCCTTTTCCACCTCTCCTGAGACGAAAAAGAAATATACAGACAGATTGTGCTTAAAAAGGGATGACAAGGGCATATCATTAAATCATGCACCTTATGCAAAACATGTTTGCATGTGACCTGAAGCGGACTTTAAGCTTCATTCCTTGTCTTAAGAAGGATTTACAAATGTTCTGTCATTTGCAAAAAAGTATGGAAGGATACAGCATCTCGAAGGTCCCTCTTTGTCATTTGCAAACATAATACCAGAGTACATATTGTTCAGATTTCCAATTGGTCTTTTCTGCCCTTTTTCTATCTCCTGACCGACTGAAGTGTTTTTCACTTGTTACCCTTCAACATGCAGGGATATTTCACTGCACCGTTGGTAAATGACAGTTTAAATCATCGAAAACTCAAGTCACACATATTTATTTGTAATAGTTTTAGAGTCACATATTTGATGTTACATAGCTTCATTTTTATTAGTTAATATTTTGTGTATATGATATTAAATTGAGATCTTTAGCGCGCCCCCTTGTTTGCTCTCTTTATTTGTGGCCTACATACAACACAAGGTAGGATTAGTAACTTGGTGGGGGTGCAGTTGTCTGCTTCTTTTGATGTGGTCTTCTGTTCGTACCCAAATGGTGTTTTAGTTCTTTGGCCCATATGCTTCGGAAATGCAGAGGCCTCCTTTTGTTTACCACACATGCAGGAAGACGCTCTTTTCTTCTCATCTCGTTCAACACACTTCATATGTTTTCTTATACAGAAATATTAAGGTCAGTACAAAATATAACATATTTCAACTGCAATTATACCAATTATACTAACCCTCACTGTTTTCCTTTTCCTCCTCCGAATGCATTGTGAGCTCTATCGTCCAACTAATACTGAAATACAGAAAATTGTGAAATTCATTATATCATTCTTCCTTTTCTTTTTTTTTACTTATGCTGTTTTTGGGTGTAAATTATTTTGTAATAAGATTAATACATCATGAAAGAGTTTTAACTTTTGATCATAAATGGTTCAGTTCCATTCTGGATGAAAGTGACAGAGCCTAGCTGCTTTTTCTGTCATTATAGTTGTGTGGATGTGGGTTTATTGCTATAGAGTGGCATCCTAAACTTCAAATTTTGCCAAGAATTTGAAGCATTTTGCGTCTTTATTTGGGCCTGAAAGCAGTGCTGTAATCTTAAATCCCTAAAATGTGTTATGTGTGGTGCTCTCTTGCTGTTTGAGGTCCAAACTATTATGCAAGGAAAATTTATTTTTGTGAAACTATATGTTGAATTTCTGCATTTATTTTTCAGGGAATCTTTGAAATAAGAAACCTGTGTGTGACCAAACAAACAACGCAAACTATTGACTTTACCAATGTGCTTCAGGGATTTGCACTTGAAAAATGAAAGCACGTTATAAAAACTACAGCTGCCAGCTGTAAGAATAATGAAGCGGCAACTTCTATACATGGGTGGATATACAGCGGGGTGGTCCAAGGGAAGAGGTGTTGCACTCTTTAATGAATATTTATTCAGCCAAATTTCCCCCTGAAGATGAGAAATTATATAAACAGAAATGAATGCTTTCAGCAAATAGCATGTCTCACATTGTCTTAATTGTAAACATGTGTTTTCATATTGCTCTTGGATCTCACAGAGGTAGAGATTTATTTGCTTGATGTGAGCCTTATTTTTAAACTGTATACTTTAAATGAACTCTCTCTGTGAACTTTCTAACGCAGCATTATAGCAGGCTGTCCCTTTGCAGTCTGTAGTTTAATTGTGCTTGTCTCATAGTTCTGACTCCAAAACTCTGTGAAATTATATGTGCAGACTCAGTGATAACAGAACGGGGCATTACATGGTCTCTCTGTCTCTGTGCCTCTTTCCTTCACCAAACTTGGAGAAGTCTTGTTACCATTAGCACATATTTCACAGTCCATTTGCTCCCCCCCATTTTGAAATTAAACCCGGCATTAAGCTGATAGGAAGGCCCTTAATAGCGTTGACTGGCCACAGTCTCCAGTTTCAAATGTTTTCAGTGTGAAACTTAGGCAGAGGAAATTATCACAGCCCATTTGAGATCGGATAAAGAAACAGAGAGGTTATGTTTTATAATGAATAAATAAATTAACAGTAATCATTATAACCACCAAATGTAAATGAAAATCACCACAAGATAGATGTGCAAATTTGACAAAGGATCATGTTATTTTCATGGAAATGTGCCTTGGGGGTTATTTACATTCTTACAAAGCTAATTTGAGTTTCTTGGGTAGTTAGTGAGGGCTTGGGTCATTTAGTCTTTCTAATATCCCCAGCCAAGAGAGCAAAGGGTCAAACACTTCACATTTTTCTAATCGTATGTTAAAACAAGAACTTACATTTACAACTGTTGTAACCCACCACTGTTGGTTTTACCCTTTATATTTTCTTTAGAGTCAGTATGAATAAGAGAATATAAATACAAGGGACACATTTGACAACCAAACAACCAATAACTCTGATAATGCACTGGTAGACAAACAAGACTATAACCTTTAAAGATTGCATATTGCTTTTAATTACCTCATATTTTTGTGAAGTAAAATTTACTGGTCAACATCCTCCTGAGACCCAGTCTTTTCACTATGTCCTCTGTAGTGAACAAAACAAGTTAAACTGAAAGAACCTCTTTGAAATTGTCTTTCAATTTAAATTCTTTTACATATCAAATTTATTTTTTTTTAAAATAGGCCAAAACGCAGAAGCACTTTGGGAAACAGTTAATACAGCTTCCATAAAAATAAGATGGTAAGTAGCAGCTGGGCCTGCTGATCAAATGCACTTGATTAAAAGTGTGAGTGCCTCTATAAAAGCAGAAGTTTTCAAAGAGCATTCAGGTGTGTGTTTATACAATGCCAAAGAGGAACAATCTCAGCAATGATGTTTAAGAAGTATGGCTTGTTTGGAAGGATTGCCAGAAGAAAGCTTTTCTTGATGGGGGGGGAAAAAACGGCAAAAATGTTCAAGCAATGTTTGGACAAATGACACTAAAGTGTAGATGTTTGGCCATAATGTACAGTGCTATGTGTGGCAAAACCCAAACACAGCATATCAGCACAAACATCTCATATCAACTGTCAGGATATGAGAGGTGGACCTCCTCTGTATACCAAAGTCAAATGTGAGGCCATCTGTCTGACAGCTGATGACAGCTTGAACTGATTTGATGAGCTCAAGCACAACAACAAACCTACAGCATGGCTGAAACAGAGAAGAATCAGGGTGTTGCAATGGCCCAGTGAAAATCCAGCCTGATTGAAATTTTGTGGTGGTACTCTGAGAGAGCTTTGCATAAACCCACCCACAAACATCAGTAAACTGAAACAATGATGCATGGAGATGTGGGCCCAAATATCTCCACAGTGATGTGACAGACTGATAAAGTCATACAGAAAACATTTACTTCATGGTAATGCTGCCAAAGGTGGTTGTACGTGTTATGAAATCACGAGGGTGGATATTTCATTTTTCACCACGCTGCTTCTGAATTTTGGCCTAATTGTTTATAAAGAAATAATGACATGGTATTGTATGCCATGTCTTATTTTTCATCTGAGGTTGTATTTAAAGAAGTTATCCTGGTAAGATCTAAATGATTGATCATTATTAAGTAAAACTTTAGAACTGTCAACAAGTTTTTACCATGACTGTGTCAGCAAGTCAGTACAAACAATAGGTGTTGTTTCTTGAACCTAACTTTCCTGCAGCTTTGCCAGAAATCCACTAGGTGTAGCAGCTTCCCATCTATTGCTGTTCATTGACATCAACAACACCATAGAGTCCTTCTTATTCTAATAACAGCATCAGTAAATTCATTCTTGGCATTTAGGATAATTTCATAATAGTTTTGGTTGATACCAAATCTTCTTGGATAGAGAATTACACGTTATGTAACTGCTGTTAGATAATGTCTTTTTAATTCATCATGAGGAACCTGGTAAATAAAAGATGAAACTCTTCAGTGTTGTTCCACTGTGTCTTTAGTAAATGGCACGAGTTTGGGCTTTGGGGATTTCTAGAGTTCAGTGTGGCAGGAAAAGAAGCATCCTTATAACTGCATCATTGTTGAAATGCATCTGCTCACGCTCAGACCCCCCCCCACACACACACACACACACACTTTTATTTTGACAGATAAAAGCAGTAATAGGCATTTGTCTAATTATACCTATTACGGAGGTCCAACACTGTGCAAAAAGTCTTTAGCCACCCATCATTTCTTTATCTTTTGTTACTAAGGAGGTGTTAAAAAATAATTCAAAGGTTTTAATCAGCAGTTCTGTAGGATTTCTGAAGGTCTTTGAAACTGTTTCTTTGGACTTTGGGCTGCTTTTCATTCAGTCAAGTCTTTGTAAATGACCACTTTCAGAAGAATGTATTTGTTTGTTTATTAAGTCACTTAACACTACCCTATGAATGATTCATGCATAAAAAAAAGCACCTAACTCGAGGGATGAACCACTGTTGTGTCTGTACGTAGGAGATGACTTAGCAAAGAACCAATCTGATTTTTTTTTAACCTTGTTTTAATAGGAGACTGTCAATCTAAGAAAAATGCCAACAATAACACAGTTTGACAGGCATAAAATATCATTCTTATACCAAAAAGTTGATCCTCAAAATGCTATCAGCTAAAAACCTGCTATATCTTGGCAGTGTCGGCAGTGTGTGCTGAAAACACTGAGAAAACTGGAAAGAGTACGATAGAAAAAGAAGTGGCAGCCTAAAGAGCTATCTATAGGAAATGCACAGTATCTGTGAGTTATATCCTGAAGAAATAGGGAAAAAATCTCACAAAGACTTGACACAGAATCCAAGAGATGCATTTAGCCCTTCACTTGATTCGTCCATTGTTTGCAGGAGGCTCATCAGAAAAGGTCTTGGTGGCTGTCAAGAAGCCATTCTAAAGGAAGGGATACAGGGAGAAAAGGCTGAGGTAGCAGTATAAGTAATATAAAGGGAAGGTATATTACAACAATATCATGACAGAGGATGGAATAAAAGGTGCAGACATCCAAAAAAGAGCTTTGAATGTCTTTCAAGAAGCCCAGAGAACTATTTCTGAAGACTAACTTAAGAAATGAGAAGAAAGCTGCCTGAGACTTCAGGATGTGATAGAAAAAAATAAAGCTGGTCCTACCAAATATCGTCAGAATTGTATAAACCCTGTTGTTGCCTTATACATATACATTTATGTTTGCATGTTTAAGCAAACTGCTGCACCTATTTTACATTTTTCTAGCAAAATATAAAGAAATTAGGGTTATCTAAAGACTTTTGCACAGTACCGTATATCATTAAACATGACTGCAAATGTGGTAATATCTGTTTAAGGCTAAATGAAGCAGTCAGAGCCATTTTTTTTTTAAAAAAAACAAGAAACCCTAATTTGGTATTTCTCTCTGCATCTTTCCTCTGCTGTCTTTGCTTGTATGGCAAAACTGAAATCCAACATCAACATTTTAAGATTTAGCTGCACACTCAATCCTGGGATATAGTGCTTACTTCACTGCACACAAGAAAAATACACAAATTTAAGGATCACTTCTTAGAAGGGAGGCAGAAATGTGAGCTATGACAAACATAAGAGGGGTGAGATGAAGGGGAGAGAGTGTGGTGATAACTTTGTAACTTTTTTTTTTTTCTTTTGGTACAAACCTTGCAGGTCAGGGGAGTAAAAGCATAGCTTGGTGTCCCTGAGAGCTCAGTGCGCTTCATGTGAGAAAAACATAAGCAGACAAAAAAAAGAAAAAGAAGGCAAACCAAGAAAACACTGTCACCAATTTGACAACACATGGAGCATTTAAAAAGAAAATACAGATAACGCAGTGTGGCACAGACA
>VURO01003938.1:6318-23173 GCA_015108175.1 Pelvicachromis taeniatus | reverse complement strand
AAGAATGTTCTCATTGCACACGGTTCATAAAGGGACTCATGCTGTTCCCTTCACTCCCAGAGCCTCTTGTAGAGAGCCGGTAATTCAATATCAGCGTGAGCTTCTTTAATTACTGTCGGTGCATGTACCTGGGCTTATTACATTTTGTGATTTTTCTCAGATATTTCATACGTAATTGGAAACAATAAGTGTTATATCACAGTTATCTTTGAAAGATGTCTAACGGTGATATGGGATTAGATATAAACCCCCCATTTCTCTATTAAAAAAATAGATACTGTACATTCCCCAGCGGTTTCAGCTTTTCAAACCTCACTCCAAGAGGCAATTGCCACTGTCAAAACCGTACATTTTGAGGTGCATCAATACATTTTGATATTTTATGATGCCTTTTTATGAAAAAAAAAAAAAAAATGTCAATACAACAAATCACAACAACAGCAACCATATCTTTTTAGATAAGCGGCCCCAAAACTACTCGGATCTGTTATTATCTTGTATCGATCGTTTGGTTATTTGCCAGTGAATAGCGGCTTTCTTGTGTTGTGCCAGTGGTGCTGCTGTGCCCTCAACTCTGCTGCTCCGGCTCTCGAGTCCTCACTGTGGTAGATTAGTAGATAGTGAGATCCGCCTCTGACAGAGCACCTGCAAATGTGCAGAGATAAGAAGAGGGAGCCACCCTATAAACCGAGTAGAAAACCAGCAGTGCACACTTAAGCAACACTCTCAAGACTGACAATAATTCAGCTGCGTTGAATTTTTTAAGTCATTCATAGTTTGAATTTTTTGTGAAGTATCCTTCCTTCCTTGCTTCCTTCCTTCCTTCCTCTTTCACCTCTGCCTCACACACTATTCCCATAAATAAATCTATGACTTTATGCTCCCTGTTGCCTTGCAGAAGTGATTCGGTGGAACCTGTCGCCTCACGCAGTAATGACTCTCTTGTCATTCATGGCATTGGCAGAAGAAATCACATAGTGAGAAAATATCTTCTCACTATCTGCTGTGGAGGAGTATAAAGGTCTGGAGTCATTATGGAGGAGGCCAAATAAAAAAAAAAGTTCAGATACAATGGCCTTAGTCCAAGGAAACAAAGAAAACACAGCGATCTTTTATGGAATGCTTACTGGGAGAACGAACTCGTTTCTAGACGCCATTTTCAAGTGCTAAGGTATAATTGGCAGACAGTTAGCTTAGCTTAGCATGCAGACTGGAAGCTTTGTCTATAATAATTTACTGCATGCATTTATATGTCACTGTTGCATGCCATTAGCGCTGTCTTCTCTCTCCTTTCATGGCCTGTTCCCTGCACTTGGTCTCCCAGTACCTTCTTGCAGGTGTGAGTCTCTCTAGGGTTGCGTGTCTGCAGTTACCTGAGCCAAGAATTCTGTTGTGTGTTGTATTGTTTGCAGTTTTCTTTTCTCATCTTTTCTCTCTAGGTTTTTCTCTGAACCCCCAACTGGTTGCAGCAGATGGCTGCCCTCCTTGAGCTTGGTTCTGCTGAATTTCTTTTTAAAGGGAGTTTTCTTTTTCTTTCTCCCCAGTGTTGCCAAGTACTCGGTCACAGCAGGTTCTTGGATCATTGGGTTTCTAATATCGTAAATTTATTATTGTGCCTAACAATATACAACACCTATTTATCAGTCGCGACTGAACAGGCTTTAGTTGCATGCAGGTAAACGGTCAATATGAGTGAAACCATTGGCTGTTAGGCTTTTGTTAGCTTTTCGCACCTTAATTCATATTTCTTTGAAGATCGGTGAAGATATCCAGAAATCCTGAGTGTTATTAAGCCCTGAAAAGCTCCCCCTAAATTCCCCCTAAAGACCAAGTCAGCAAAACAGACAATGGCTGTGTCCCAGTTCAGGGGACTCAGCCGACGTGGGCCACATTTGCAGGCTAATTATGTCACAGCGACGTAGGCCGTCCCAATTCATAGACCGCACATGCGGCCGACAAATGCGGCCTACATTTTCCCGAATTTGTAGGATGAGTCTGGTTTTTACCCTACATGGCCCACCATATCCCAGAATTCATAGTGCGGCCAAGCCAATTCCAGTTTCCACCACTGGCGGCAGCAACGGAGAAGGTAATACCGAGGAGGTGGAAGCGGTGAGGGCGGGATCAGCTGGTGAGGCAAATCTGAAGGCTAGGCATTTCACAAGCCTCGCACTTCCGGCTGCCGCGGTCTACGTGGCGAATTGGGACACAGCTAATGTGTTCCCAAATGGTGGAGTGAGGGCAGTGTCAGTGGTTCAAGAGTCACCATGCAACGTTGCATTCCTAAATACATCCTAAGTCAACTTTACAAGAATCTTACCTGGATTAAGGAGAAAAAGAACAGGGCTATTACTTACTGGTCCAAACGCCTCTTTTTTTATATGAAAGTAAATGTGGAGATCAAAGTCCTGGAGGCACAGACGTAAAGCTGTTTAAAGTCACCTAAATGGAAAAATACTAGACACTCACTCGGCTCGAGACCTACTGTGATTTGGTATTTTTACTATGCTAAGCTAACACACAGCTAGCTTGTATAGCATTTCTTCAGCTGACTCTTGACAAGAAAACAAATGAAAAGTTTTCATAAATTATTCACCAAATGTTTCAGTTTTCTTCTTGAAACGTCTTGAATTAAAGCCTCACATACGGCGGACGACATTCACTCAGCGGCCACTTTGTCAGTCACATGTTACTACTATCGTGCTGGCCTTTAGAAATGTTTCGTTTCAAGGTTAAGATACACCAAGAAAAATAAGCAGAACCTATCTAGAAACATATAGAAAAAATTCTTCAATGACTTTATTGTTAGTAAAGAAAATTCTTGCCTCATAGAAAACCGTATATAGATTCGATTTGAGAAAGAATGAAAGAAGCAGAGTAATAGATCCCTTGCACTCGAGCCAGATGCAAACAGTTATTCTTTACAACTGAAGTACACGTTCTTGCTGTTGTACAGTCACTAAACTACATGCTGAACATTTTCCACATCAACACAAAGCTTTACATTTAATCCAAAAACGCAACGCTGTAAACAAATCCTGATATATTTTGTAACAGAAAATGTGTAGGAAGCATGAAACTCAATAAGTGACTCATTCCCTCATGTGTTTTCACATGCTGTTTTCTTCTCCTTTTTATTGAACCCAAAGGATCCCATTTGATCGCTATCCAAGCTGTAAATATAGCTGAGGGCCACGCTTTGAGATGCTTTGAATTCAAATGGATCTTTTAAGGGAACAACCACCCATGGATTCACTTACAAACCTGACTCACAATAAGCTAGTTGGCATGCTGAACGGAGAGTCTGGCCCCACATTTCAATGGACTGCATTGCCTGAGTGTGATTAAAAGGCCTCACCCTACTGAGAGGTGATATTTCTAACAACAGAGAAATGGTTTAAGAAGTCCATTATAAGGCAATAATCCATGGCTTACTAGCCTACAAGACACACACGGTCTTACGTAGTCATGTGAATTTTATGTGTTTTGGATTGAATCTATGAATAATGCAATGATACCTGGGGATCGCTGCTGAAAATGTCAAAAGTAAAACTGTTAATGTGGATAATATCCACTTTCTCCATGGGGATCATTAACGTTCTATTAATCTCATTTTTTTTATGTTTCTGCAGTGTAAGCAAATATCTTTCATTTAATATTTATAACTTCAGTGATAATGCACAGTGACATTTACAACTACCACCCATATTATAGATGGGCATTGCAGAAAACAAATGTTTTGGGCTTTTGTGTTAACTTTGTTATCTAATGTTTTTCAGAGGAGGTGAGAAACTGCTATTGCACTATTGAATTCTTCACTCTTTTACAGCGTTTATGGGCAAATGAGTCATTCAGAATTTATATATAGCTGCAAGCAAGTAAAACAGAACTTTATGAGAACTTGCTAACATTAAGTATCACTTGCTGATGCATAATAGGCGGCTCTGGAAATTTCGTGGTAGACATCAATTTGTGGCACTGGCGGAGAAAATGGGTAGATTAATTGAGTGAGTGATATGCGCATGTATACCTTAACACAACATCAAGACGCTATTTCAGCCTATTGACCAACCAAAACTTAAGCATGGTTAAAAATCAGTGACAGTAATAGAGAAATAACTGGACCACCACAGTACAGAATGTACAAATATTCATTTACATTGTCCACATGCCACAAAGACATGTAAAACTATCACTTGGTGAAAAGTCACTGAAAGTTAGCCTAGCCTCCATCAATACAAAAACAGTCAAGATTTCAAGCCCTGTTCCTGGATTATAATGCATGTTTAATATCTGTTATCTTGTAAGCTGAAGTGTTTTATTCTAACACCAAAGGAAGCTTTTGACAGGGAACAGCTGGGCCCTGTGTTCCTGAAATATATAAAGCCGGTGCTGGCATTTCATTCTCTGTCTCGCTCACCTAGCTACTACCATTGTCATCCATCATCTTTAGTTTCTCTGTGGTGTTTTATGCACTAACACTTTGGTATTTAAAATACTTAAGCTTGCTTAATAAATTAGTTTGTTAAACTGACAAATCAGTGTGGCCACCATTTTTCTCATGGCCTTGTGTAATTTTAGGACAGGGTGGACCCCACATTTGCCTTCACAGCTGACTTACCTCTTCTTTGGATAGATTTAGAGATTTTGGTCTATATATTAACTTGATAACATCACATAGGTGCTGCCGATTTTTCAGATTGCAAATCCCCCATTTCACCACATCCCAATGGTGCTCTATTGGATAGAGATTTGCTGACTCTGGTCGTCATTCGAGTATCGTGAACTCACTTTCACGCTCAAGAAATCCGAAGGATTTGAGCTTTGTGACATGGCACGTTACTCTGTGGGAAGCAGGCATCAGTAAAGGGGTACACTGTGGTCATAATGATATACAACAATATTCAGGTTAGCTGTGACATGAAAATGATGCTAACTTTGTACTAAAGAACCAAATTTACCATTTTTACTAAATGCTGACCCTACCAAATAAAGACTCAAGATTCATCCAACCAGGCAGTGTTTTTTTTTCCCAGACTTCGATTGTTCCACCTCAGGATTAACACCTGGGATGGACTTTTGCTGCTGTAACCTATTTGCTTCAAGCTTTGGGTTTGGGAGTCCTCGTGAGATTAGAATCCAGAATAACTCTAGTCCGGTGTAGATGTTTTGTGGGTTTTAATTGTAATAAAATCATGTGCATCAGTGGAGTGTGTCCTGCAATGAATCATTATCACACAAATCCACATGAATTAGCAGAACGCTACAAGTTAAATTGGCTTCTATGTAAGAAAAAGTAAAGTATAAGTGTCAGTGGGATGATTAATGGAAAGTGGAATGGCTCTCTTATACTGGCTGCGGCAGAATTGAAAGCAGGCGCTATAACTGAACTTTAATGTTCCTCCACCAGGCCAAGGTGCTGTATTATCCAGCTGGTGTGACAGTCCTCAAAACAATGAGCTGACATTCACCTCCCTTCTGAACCACTAATTGGCTATTAGGCCTAACTTGGTTTGAAGGGCCATAAACATTTCCCTCTCACATCACGTCTGACCTCTGATAGGTCGGCTCACCCCCACACTGTCTTGCTCCTCTGGCAATAAGGGCAGTCAGTCATGCTGGTCAGTATATGCTATATAAGTCATTTGGGAATAAGTGGGAAACCCTGCTAAACACCAGGTGCCTTTTTGTTTTCCTGCTTCTCTGTGTCTCTTTGATTCATTAGCTGCTTGACAGAAAACTTTGGTAACAGTTGCATCGTTTAAGATGTTGCAGCAGCATCTCAATTGGGAAAATTTGCTGCTTATTTGCATTTCAGAGAATCTTTAAACAGTTTTTTAGGTGTCCAAATACATACGTCAGTATCTTAAGTATCTCATTGGCCTACAGACATATTTTGCAGCATAATATTATTCGATAATATTATTTACCATTAATGTTGTGAAAATGACTCGCTCTTATGTTTTTATTATTATTTTCTAAGCCACCCATTTCATTATGCAGTGGTACAGATGTGTTTTCATATGATAACTTAAAGTTTGGTTGCGGCTGCTGTCAGGTCCCATTTATTTCCAACCCACTTTTAACAAATGCATTTTCACATGGTGCTTCACAGAAAACAAAGGTCACAGATAGAGATCCAAACATGAGAAAATCAAACACTGGACAGACACTGATGGAGAGTCAGTACAATCCTGTTTTCATGGTCGGATTCACTGAAAGCCCACATCTAAAACAAGGCAAAGTCACAGGTCAGAACATCAGACGACTCTTTCATGTTAGTCAGTGCTTAGAGATAGAATTTGGTCCACACCAACGGACTGTCCTGGCTGTCACTGCTTCTTAGTAAAACCAGCCGTATTAATCTGGAGCTCTTTCTGCACAACATAAAGCTGGCATTAGTTCTGCTACTATTTCTGTTTCCCTCCATGGACAACCAACACCACTGCAGCCAGGTTTAATTACAGGCTTATTATCTGAGTGGTCCTTTGAGCTTGGAACTGGTATGCTGGGACAAATAGATGTATGTGAGCTAATGAGTAAAATTATGAATGACTTCACATAAAAGATATTTGAGATATAGATGGACAGATAAACATTAAGTCACAGTGAAAAGAAAGTGCATCCGGTGCCATTTGTGGAGAGGCTTTCCCCCGTTTTTCTGTACAACGTTGCAGATATTCGTGTTTGCAGTTCTCTTCAGGTCCTCTCACAACATTTCAGCCAGGTTGAGGTCTGAAGTTTTGCAACACCTTGATTCTTTTCTTTTTAAGTCATTCTGTTGTAGATATTCTGCTGTGCTTGACATCGTTGTCCTGCTGCATGCCCTGGTCGTGCGTCAGCTGTGAGGAAAAAAGGCCTCACATTTAACTAGGATTGGTTTTTAGAGGAATTCATGGTTGAGTGATTGACTGCAACATGTCCAGGTTCTGTGGCGGCAAAACAAGCCCCAAATCATCACCCATGCCCCCTTCGTAGAAGTCTGTTTGTTCAGGCTCAACTTTACAAAGCCAAGTCATGCTGCCATGTTTTTCTGGGAGATGAGAGACTTTCTCCACCGTATCCTTCCAGACAAACTATACTTGCTCAGTCTTTCTGTAATCGTACTATCAAGAACTTTAGCATTTAACAAGCAAGAGTCTGCAATGGAGTTCTTGCGTTTATTGCTCTTTCTCGAAGGATTGCATAGCATGACCTAGTGATGAAATTGATGGGATGCCTACTCTTAGGAAGATTGGCAACTGTGTTGAATGTTGTCCACCTGTGAATAATATTTCTCACTGCAGAATGATGGATTTGAAATTGTTTGGATATGGCCTTGTAACCCTTCCCAGATTGATGGACAGCAACAATTCCTTCTCTGAGATCATTGCTGATGTCCTTCCTCTTTGACATTGTGTTAACGTAAACCTGAATGCTCCAGATCAGCAAACTGCCAAAACTTCTGTTTTTATGAAGCTGGCCACACTTCCTGTTGATCAATTATTCAAGTCAATTTGATTATCAGCTTCTGACTAGTAGATTTCCTTATAATTGATATGAAACCAGTGAAGGTCTACTTCATTTTTCACAAATTTGTTGACATCATCGGACGTTGTGTTTTTCTCATTTTGAGACCATATTAAGGACCATATTATTTTTATGTCCTGATGCATAAATCTATGGAAGCTGAAGAGTTTCTACCATGACTTTGCTGTGATCTCCACCCCATTTTGGTGATACCTTCTTCTAAAAATTCAAAACTGCAGCACATTCATACAAATGAGCAAGTACAGAAAGCTTGTGATAGCTCTGTTTAAGTGATATGAAACCCAGATGAAAGCATTCGCTGTAAAGTCACTACAAATGATCACATTTGTGTTAATGACGGAGCAGAAGCAAATCTAGGTGTAGCTTAATTTCTGCAAAGCGCATTTGAACTCTAATGTCATTTAAAATACTTTGCATAATCAATATTCAACATGTAATTAAGTAAGGGTGAGGTGAAGCTGAAACTGCCTCCGAACCAAATTCTCATTATGCACCAATTTTATACTTCAAAAGCTTCTCACACAGATGGTCAATAATTCATCATTAACAGCATGAGGTGACAGAGCACATCTGAATTTCATAAACTGTTCAAATTTATGTAATGCACATAAATTAAAAAAAAAAAAAGAAAAAGGAATCGCCCAGTCATTGCACAATAGATGGAGTAAAAGTTTGCTTAAAAGGTCAGAGATATGCAGCTGGTTTGGTATGCACAGTGAGCTGAATGCTGAAAGAATATTCTGAAGCAATATACCTGAAAATCATTGTGTATGGTCTGCTGAACATCTTACCCTCTCTGCTGGCAGTTTAACCAGTCAATATACTCTGTGCATCAGCATGTGCATACATTCTTCTACCGCAGTCAGATTTTGTTCCTGCAATCATCCTGTGAGAAATTTCTACAAAATCCAGTTTTGCAGAAAGCCTTGAATGCTTACGGACATGTGGGCAGACTATTAAGAAAACCATTTTTTACAGCTCTCCCTTTGATTAGACTGGCATTCGCAATCCTCTCTTTGCAGTAAGCAGCAGTCGGTGTTGTGTACAGCGGCATGCTGGTGAGGCAGCACCACAGCGGGGGAGGCAAGCAGGATAAACAAACCAGTCAGAAAAAAAACAAAAAACTCTTTGGCCAGCCTGGAGGCATCAACAGAAGGGAGGATGAAGCCTAAACTATAGTCCATCTTAAGCAACATCTCCCACCTCTTCTGTGGTGGGCTGAGAGCTACAGACCATCTCCAGCCTTTACCAGAGCATCACACAGTGCTAGACAGCGTGCTGCAACTGATCTTGTATAACAGCAAACTCCTACTATCTCCTACAGTGGTTACCATCAAAAACACTACATGCAGTCTCAGCCTGTAAGCAAAGAGCAAACTCAGCTCAAATGATTTACAACAGAAACAAAATGTCAACACCAAGATTAAAAAAGAAAAAAAAAAGAAATTGCTTGTCATTTGAGAACTGAGAATTGTGCCAGTTCACTTTCTTGCCAGTAGTTGGATGAGCGCATTAAATTCTTAGATATGTATGTATAATAAACATAAAGATACAGCAAGCAGCTGATTGGCTTAGCTTGGCAAAGACTCAAAACAGGCAAACAGCAAGCATGGCTCTATCAAATGGTAACACAATCGCCCTACAAGCTTTTTCCAGCCCTTTTTAAGCTCATCAATTTCATACCAGAGTATATGGTGTTTATTTAATCCAGAAAAAAACATTGGGTACCTTTTTCATAGCCTTCTTAGCTCTGCCTAATGTCTTGTCTTGGTGTCTTTTTCACAGTGAAATCTTTTTGAATGTATGACGCACCCACACCCCGACACCCCCACCCAAGCAATTACTGATGGCATGTATCAGAAAATGAGACTCATGACTTCTGACATACCGTATATCTTCCATTAGTGGCCTTTCTAATAAACGCCGGTTTGAAAACATGTCACGACAAATAGACGCCGGTCTCCAATAGTAGCTGGGCGACCTTCAACCTGGAAATCCCGCTGCGCTGTCTTCTACTTCTTTTTAAATTTTATTGGCGGTTGGCAAACAACTGAATGGTGCATTCAGGCACTTATACAATGCTTCGAAAAAATATGTTCCTGATTTTTGATTTTTCTTTTGCATATTTGAAACACTCGCACGATCTTGCACGTCATCAATCCTCAAGTCATAAGTCAAGAATTTTTTAATATTAGACAAAGATAACATGAGTAATAACAACAAAATGCAGTTTTTAAATGAACTGAACTGAAGTCAAGTGTTTGTAACTGCCAGTGAGTCTTTTGACATTTTCGTGGAGGAATTTTATCCCACTCATAGTTTTTAATTTAGCCATGTTGAAGGTTTTTTAAAAACTGTTTCACATTGGGCCCAGTAGATTTGGATAGCTTTTTCTCCCGAAATAAATCCTCATAATCATTTAAAAACTGCATTTTGTGTTTGTCTAATTTAAAAAAAAAATGTATGATGTAAACCATTTATGTTTGACAAATATGCGGAAAATGGCAATGGGGAAAATTATTTTTCACAGCACTGTATATTACTTCTTGATAGATGCAAACCAGATGCCTCTGCTTTGAAAAGGGCTTGAAAACATTTGTCCCAACACACACCACTGTGTATGTGTGTGAACAGGAAGTATAACATTGACATAGATACAGTGTAGTGCAACAAAAACCTGTTTTGTTTCTTAATTTGTCAGAAAATAAACATGTTGTTGCCAAATTTGCTGTTAACTTAAATTAGTGTTAAATGTACAAACACTTGTCAATAATTTGCTCTCACACTAAAAACATCAATAAAAAAATAGGCTTCTCTTGCAAGTTTTAAAGTATTCACAGTCCAGCCCTAGTCTGTTTATACTTGATCATAATTCTGAGTTTTTACTGTAAACTAATTCCTGCCTGTTTAAAGATAAAAGAGCCAGACAGAGAAATCTTATTGAAACTCTGAAAATGAGACTTAATTTCCCCAAATAATGACCATAATAATAATCCATTAAAAACAATAACTTACATTCCATATAATAATGATTTCAAGACAATCTAAATTTTTGTCCAAACTTAACAGAGCCAGATGGATATCATTACTAATGTGCTTTAGACAGAAATATTGACATTTAAGTCTCACTTCATGTAGACGTCCAAATCCCAATCAACAAAGTGTTACCATAAAATGTAAAAAACCCAACAAAAATACTTTCTCTATATTTTACAGAAACATATTTAGTTTCCTGTAGGACCAACAAGAGGCACTCGAGGAGTCGAGTGCAATGTGTGTTGAGTTGGTATCCAAAATTGGAGACTCTGGCAGTCCAATCGCTGGCTTTTGAGGGTAGCTACTGGGACATGGAATGCAACCTCGCTGGTGGGGAAGAAGCCTAAGCTAGTTCATGAGGTGTAGAGGTGCAAGCTAGATATAGTTGGACTCATACATGGCTTGGGGATGTGGAATGAATCTCCTGGAGAAGGCCTGGACTGTCTTGCAGACTGGAGTCGTCTTTGGTGAGAGGCGACATGCAGTGGTGGGTATCCTTTTACTCCCTTATCTACTTTAATCCCAGTGAATGAGAGGGAGTGTTTCCTTACATCTTCTGGTCCAGGATCGGAACCTGACTTTTATTTGAGCTTATGTGTCGAATGACAGCTCAGAGTACCCAGTCTTTTTAGAGTCACTGGGTGGAGTGCTGCAGGATGCTCCCTCTCATGACTTCATTGTGCCCTTTTGGGAGACTTCACTTCTAATGTGAACGTAACTGGTGTTCTGGTATGGGGTGAGGTGTTTATTGATTCAGAGTGTTGAAAGAAGCCAGCTGTAGTAGTTTGGAAATCTGCAAGGAGGCTGCTGGGTGCCTTCTGCATAAGCTGTTCCAAGCATGTCCTACTGAGAGGAGGCCTCAGGGTAGACCCAGGACACGCTGGACAGATGAATCTCTTGGTTGACCTGGGAAAGCCTTGGAATTCCCCTGGATAAACTGGAGGAGGTGGATGAGGAAAGGGATTTTTTTCTGAGTATATGACTTAACCCTTTAAAGCCTGAACCATGAAATAATTGCCATAAAATTCAGATTTAAAAAAAAAAAAGGAGAGTTGAACCTTGACACATTTGGACTTAAAGGGTTCATTTTGGAAGAACACACTTTCTGTTATTGATCTTTTGGTTTATTTTTCCAATTAATTCCAGCAAACTAAAACGTTTTCAGTCCAGGTTTAACTTCAGTTTTGTTTCAGTATACTACAACAACCTTGACGCGTTCTCAGTAGGGAAACATAAAACATTCCTTACTAGCCAGAAAAAACTAAAACCCACCCATGCAAAGGTAACTTTGGTTTAAAGGACTTTCACTGCTCAAGTTAAACATGATATAAGTCTCTGGATCACTTAAATATTAATGTGTGGTTTATTTCAGTGTGTGAAATAGTTAACATAGTTATTGTGGTATTGTATTTGTTGCTGTTAAACTTGCTGTGTAATTAATAATTTAACAAGTACAGTCATAGTTATAAGTGAACTACAATTATTTTATTGCTGTGTAGGCTTATGTAAAACCGTGAATACGTTTGCCTTAAAGGTTTGTGTTATAGTTACAATCAGGCATCATGGATATAATGAGTGCATGCGGTGCGGGAGGGGGGAGAGAGAGAGAGGAAAAAAGGTTAGTATAGTGTAGGCGAGACGCTGCAGCAGAGGAGAGGAGAGCCACACGGTTTTCCTACCGTAGTGAGTTGTTGTTGAGAATGATTTGAGCCCGATTACTCCTGTACAAAGTTTGTGCAACCTGTGGAATAAATGTTGTTGTATTTTTTACATCGGAGTCCCGTGGAAGTTTATTATTGTTCCCTTCAAATAATGTACACGAGTGAAAACACGGGAAACAGTCTCTCGGCTATACACAGTGTTTTATTCATTCCTGAGTAAATTGGTGTGGCTCAGATGAAAGTTTCCACACAGCTGAATGAAGTCAAACACAAAAGCGATTAAACAAGTGTGTGAGAGTGCAGAATGTACTCCAGTGTCCTGTTAGATTGTAGGGGACAAGTACGAGTACTGCGCAATAACATTAACATTAAAAACGTAGTATTTAATGTTAATCTAAATTATTGCTGTGGTCCCCATATTGTGTTGCTCTGTGTTGCCTTTGCTTTTCTCTCTCTCTCTCTCTCTCTCTCTCTCTCTCTCTCTCTCTCTCTGTATGTCTCAACAGGTGATCCAGTGGATTAAAACCCCGCCAAGACAACGAACACCTTTTCACCTGCTTCAAACTCAGCTGCTGTGGGTTGGCGGTACAGCGACAGTATGCATTGCTTAATGTTACACATGATGGAGACTGCTTTTTCCCTTTTATTTCTTAGTTGGTACATTTTGCTGTGGATGCTGTTCGTACCATGATTGACATGTTTTATTGTTTTCCGTCTGTTAGGACAGTTCTTGAGCAGATGGGCCGGCAGGGAGCTTTATTTAGATTAGAAACAGAGTGTTTCCGCGGCATCCTCATGTCACGGAGGAGGAGGAAGCGGTAAGGGCGGGAACAGCTGGTGAGGCAAATCTGAAGGCTAGACTGTCCCATTTCACAAGCCTCGCACTTCCGGCCTTCTCGGTCTTCGGAGGACCCGGCCGCGGAGTTCCGGGTCCTCCTGAGGATGCAGCCTCAGAATTGGGACACAGCTATGGTCTCCTGGGTTTGAATCCCAGTCTGTGGGGCGGTGCTGTGTGGAGTTTGCATGTTCTCCTCCTCCCTGTTTGGCTTCTCTTCCTCCCACAGTCCAAAGACTATACATGGTCATTCTAGATTGACCATAGGCGTGAATGACTGTCTGTTTCTATGTGCTTTTCCTCTGACAGACTGGCCACCAGTCCATGGTGTATTCCACCTCTTGAACCTAAATTGGGAAGTGATTCCATGATAGAGTAAAATGAAGTAGTTCAAAGATATTGTCGGTAGGTGGAGACAAAGAACAAGACATGCTGAAAGGCTGCTGAAAGTCATTCAAGCTGTTAGTGCAGTGACCTGCAGAACTGATCAGGTGAACTTGGTGTTCAACTGGTCAAAAGACAATACATGAAATAAATACACAGAAAATAAATATTCCGGAAAATATCTTTAAAATGTGTATAAATAGACTAAAAGTGTAAGAATAACGCATAACAGTAAAGCTGCCACTGGTTGTAATTTCCAGGCACCTCTGTCAATTCAACTCACAGGAGCCAGTTACGTTTTTTTTTCAGTTTTATTACTTAAAAAGTCTCGATTATTCCTCATATTAAGTACTTGATAATTAGCCTCTGTTTGCTGAGCTGCGTGATAATGAATTCAAAATGGATGATGGATAATGCATCCATTTGGGTTAAGCTTTCATCCGCTGTTGATGTAAAAATGGACGATTCCATTAACTGGCACTTTAACCAATTGTTGTTCTCCTCCAACTCAACCCAGAGGTACGACTATGACCCTACCGCTTCACAATTCATCACATGCCTCGGAGATTTATGATCTGCGCCTGGCTGCACTGCGCGAGCGGAAGACACCCAGCTTTAAAAAATAAAAGCATAAGATGCTCAGATTATATGTGAGGTGGGGGCTATTGCCAGCTGAGTTAATATTACAACAAATCAGAACTTTTAGTATAATGCAATAATTTATTATTGAACAAATTATTCATGGAATTTTGCATTTGCTACTATTAAACTGGCATCCCACAATAAACATATCTTGGCGTACAATTTTGGGGACAAAGCGTGTGTCTTTAAATTATACATTAAATAAACAGCCTACTGCACTTTCACCTGTCTCGTACTTCTGTCACGTGTTTTATTGTGAAATTTAAGCCTGGAAATCTCGGCTTGCTTTGGTTATGGCGCGCTTGATAATAGGCGCACTTCAATGCCAACTTTCTCAGAGCGCACAGGCGCAATCATCACTGCCAAACACAGCTGAGTGGAAGTGAGGAGACTTCACGCTGCATTCGGTTTCTGAGCATACACTTTTTTTCTAACCTTAAAGAACGGAAATTACGAAATTACGACACCAGAGCTTCTAGTGACTTCAGTAAACGGTTCTGTTATAATATCAACTACTTTGACTGTTTTCTGGTGGACTTGTCAGCATAATGTGGGGCTTCCAGAGGACGCGGTATGCAGACTGCAACGGCTCTGAGGCCAGTGAAGAGACGGAGATTGTGGTGAACATCGGCGGAGTGAAACAGGTGTTGTATGGAGACGTGTTGACTCGCTTCCCGGAGACTCGACTGGCAGAGCTGGTGGACAGTTCACTCAAATCTTCTGAAGAAATCTCATTAATATGTGACGATTACGACCCTGACACGGGAGAATTTTACTTTGACAGAGACCCCGAAGCCTTTAAGTGCATAATTGAGTTGTATTATTATGGGGAGATACACATGAAACGAGGCATATGCCCAATTTGCTTCATGAAGGAGATGGAGTTCTGGAAAATTGGCTCGGATTTTCTGGATGAATGTTGCAAAAGCCACCTGAAAGAGGTAGAGGATGAACTTGCAGAGATAGCCGAGAAAGTGAGAACTATCCTGGTCGACAGAGAAGGCGATCCGTCTGCAGGGGGCTGGCAGCGCTTCCAGATATGCCTCTGGAGGTTGATGGAGAAGCCAGAATCGTCCCTGCCTGCCCACATAATCGCTATAGTTTCTTTCATCTTCATCCTCATCTCCTCGGTGGTGATGTGCGTCGGCACCATCCCCGACCTGCAGGTGGAAGACTCGGAGGGTAAACTCACGGAGCATCCGGTCCTGGAGGTCATCGAGACCGTGTGCATTGGCTGGTTTACTATTGAATACCTCCTGCGTCTGATCTCTTCCCCGAATAAAATAAAATTCGTACTGTCCTTCATGAACATAATCGACTTCATGGCGATCATGCCCTTCTATGTGGTGCTGGTTCTGACCTCCTTCGGTGCGGGTATGATGGAGCTGGCTAATGTGCAGCAAGCAGTGCAGGCTTTACGCATAATGCGCATTGCGCGCATTTTTAAGCTGGCACGCCATTCCTCTGGACTCCAGACTCTGACATCTGCCCTAAAGAGCAGCCTGAAGGAGCTCGGACTGCTCCTCATGTACATGGGCGTTGGAGTATTCCTTTTCTCGGCTCTGGGCTACACTATGGAGCAGAACCACCCGGACACCTTGTTCACCAGCATCCCACAATCTTTCTGGTGGGCTGTGATCACCATGACCACAGTGGGGTATGGAGATGTCTACCCTAAGACCACTTTAGGGCGGTGTAACGCAGCTATCAGTTTTCTCTGTGGGGTCATTGCCATAGCCCTGCCTATACATCCCATCATCAACAATTTTGTCTTGTTCTACAACAAGCAACAGGTGCTGGAGACTGCGGCCAAACATGAGATTGAACTGATGGCACTGCGCACCGGCGGCGAGCTGAAGGCTGCATCTGGCTCCCATAAACATATTTGCGGTGCAGGGGCCTGGGACAACGATATGCGTTCCGGTCACAGCGATACATTCATTCCCTTGCTGAAGGATCCCAGGGGAGGGGCGGGCATCCATACCCCTAGCATGGACACAAGCTTTGAAAGCACAGCCGAGGCCCGTGAACATTTTATCTCATGAAAGGGAAACACCCCCCTCGCATACACAAGTCATCAAAAGCAGAAACAACATGAAATTAATTATTCAGTTTTGAATTATTCAAACGTAACTTGACAAATTTGGCTTAATGACACCGCCGTGACTCGAGAATGTAAATAGTCTCGTGGGCAGAAGAAGTCTTTAATGATTTCCAAGGACCTTTAAACGTATTCGAGGAATTGCGCCTGTTAAACAGACATATGTGTGAGATATTGAATTGATGAGCTGTGCCTTTGCGCAGTGACTCCCTGTAGGCTGAGGGGTTCTGTTCAAACAGCCAATACACCGATTCCCCCATGTAGACATCTTATATAACACGCCCATAGTCCTCACACTTATACTGTAGACCGCATTGTAGCTTAGTCCTCTGTACAGAAATATATATATCACAATAAATGCTTTTAGTAACGCAGACAGACAGCTTTAGTCAAGAGCACAGAGAAATGTAATGACCCCAGGATTGATTTGTGAGTGTATAGACATCAAAAACGAGCTGAAGAAAAGCTGAAGGTGTTTGGATACAGACCACATGCCATACATTCAAATGAGGTAGGTGACTGTATCACTGCAACGTGTTGCAACCACAGGTGTATGATGGGGGACACAAAGGAACATAAGACTGGGGGTGGGTTTATTTTTGCTGCTGCCTGTAATCGTCATGGAATCATTGTATTTTTTTTTTTTTTTTTTAATTTACACTTTTT
>VURO01003937.1:8879-23212 GCA_015108175.1 Pelvicachromis taeniatus | reverse complement strand
CTCCACTGGGTTTAGGTCAGGTGACTGTGGAGGCCAGGCCATCTGGCGCAGCACTCCATCACTCTCCTCCTTCATCATATAGCCTTACACAGCCTTGGAGGTATGTTTGGGGCCATTGTATTGTTGAAAAATAAATGATGGTCCAACAGAACGCAAACCAGATGGGATGGCATGTTGCTGCAGGACGCTGTGGTAGACATACATGTTCAGTGTGCCTTCAGTTTTGAATAAATCCCCAACAGCGTCACCAGTGAAGCACCCCACACCATCACACCTCCTCCTCCATGCTTCACAGTGGGAACCAAGCATGTAAAGACCAACCATTCACCTTTTCTGCATCGCACAAAGACAGAGCAGTTGGAACCAAAGATCTCATATTTGGACTCATGAAACCAAAACACAGATTTCCACTGCTCTAATCCTTGTGTTTCTTCGCTGAAACAAATCTCTTCTGCTTGTTGCTTTTCCTTAGTCGTGGTTTCTTAGCAGCTATTTGACCATAAAGGTCTGATTCATAGGGTGAGAAGTTCGGCCATCCGGGAGGAGCTCAGAGTAGAGCCGCTGCTCCTCCGCATCGAAAGGAGCCAGTTAAGGTGGTTCGGGCATCTGATAAGGATGCCTCCTGGACGCCTCCTGGGTGAGGTGTTCCGGGCATGTCCCACCGGGAGGAGGCCCCGGGGCAGACCCAGGACACGCTGGAGAGATTATATCTCTCGGCTGGCCTGGGAACGCCTTGGTGTTCCCCCGGATGAGCTGGAGGAGGTGGCTGGGGAGAGGGAGGTCTGGGCTTCTCTGCTTGGGCTGCTGCCCCCGCGACCCGGCCCCGGATAAGCGGAGGAAGATGGATGGATAGATGGATGGATGGATGGATGGATGGATGGATGGATGGATGGTCTGATTCACACAGTCTCCTCTGAACAGTTTATGTAGAGATGTGTCTGCTACTGGAACTCTGTGTGGCATTTATCTGGGCTCTGATCTGAGGTGCTGTTAACTTGCGGTGTCTGAGGTCGGTGACTCGGATGAAGTTAGCAGCAGAGGCGACTCCTATTTATCAATTTTGTCTTTGCTACATAATTCCATACACCTTGCATCATATATTTGATGTCTTCAGTATGAATCTACAATGTAAAAATTAATTTAAAAAAACATTAAATGAGAAGGTGTGTCCAAACTTTTGACTGGTAGTGCATCTACCATAAGTCTGAGCTTAGCAAACAATCATGAAGTTTGAAGTCAATTATTGTCCCTGGAAATGTGCCTGATAAAAAAAAACAAACATACAATGTTATATTTGGTCCATAAACTGGAGAAGTGCCTAAAAAATAAAACATTGTGATTTAACACTTCATAATTATTCATCCAAATGTTTCTCATTTATTTCATTGTATTTCAACACTGCTCCTATAGAGGAACTTCAAAGAGAAACCCCTGAATGTGTCCAAACTCTGGCTACACGTTAAGCATTCAGTTTGGACTGACATGGAGTTTCTGTGGTGGCACCAAACACACATTTTGAAGATAATAAATGTAAAGAGAAGTTAACAGTTCCCCAGTGCAGGGAATCTGCAGCCTGCTAAATGTGACTAAAGGAGAGAGTGACAACTCAGATCAGTGAGACTTTGCATCATGAATACTGCAAAAACATTTCCCTGGTATTAACATATTACCATAAATCCTGTGCTTATTTTCTTGCCTACAGCCAAACCTAAACCAAAGAGATGATTCATTTAAAAAAAAAAAAATCTTATCTGAGACACTGTGTGTTTCTTACATCTCCCTCAGCTGGTGCGTAGTACAGCCCACTGGGGTCAAATGCGTAGCCAGGGTCCTCGACGATCTTTGGGGTGTAAAAGATCGAGAGGATCGTGCGCAGGGTCCGTCTGTCCCAATCGTCTGTCACTCGCCCCCCGTAGTTACACTCACCAGTCATGTAGCAGAGGGCATCAAACGGCACTTCCTGTACAACACAATAAATCATTGATTTCTTAAGAGAACATAACAGCGGAGGAGCGAGAGGTAGTTGATTTTCAGTGTGCACAGATCTGTCAGCTCTGACAGGTGAAGTGATCGTTTTGTTTGGGAAACTTATTCCTGTCATACATTACTTTGACTCGTACCAGCCAACACTGTTGCAAACCCTCCTCATGGTAGAAGCCTCTTCAGCGGGACAATGTGCTCACATGTATCACAGTGCAAAATTTCCTTAACAGCCCAAAACAAGCCAGGTCAACACCCCCACACAGAACCTGAGGATCCACAACTACAGCCTACTGCCAGAACCAATAAAACACCCAAACTGTCCCATTCAAAACCACAACAGGTCAGAAGTATTTTGAAGCACCAATAGGACATACACAGTATTTGTCAGGTGGTTATAATGCTGTGACCTGACACACCTGTCACTTTAGAACCTGCATTTGCACACAAAAGCATGTGAGGATACACAAGGGTGAGGTTGTGGCCAGTGTGGCATTTTCTTGAGGAGGACTTCACTTAAAAATGCACTGAGCAACACTCAGCTACAAGCTGAAAATGTCACTGTGTTCCAAAAAGATCCTCAGTAGTTCATTTCGGCTGCTTTTTCCACAGGAAGAGGGAATGGTGGAGGGTTGGAGTGCTATCTGTATGTGGAAAAATGTCAAGAGGGGTTTTGAATACGGCTTATGAAAGGGAATACTTGAGCGAAGCAGACGGTAGTTGTAAAAGCCAGAATTTCTAATATGAGCTTAGATGCTGACAGCTATATAGGAGCACGTCGTGGATGTGGGTCTGCATGTGAGATAAACACGTCATACAGCTCTATGTAAAGTTTATATGAAAGCCTGTGTAAGAAGGAACGAGCACTACACCCCAGACTGTATGGAATTTGTAACTGGTTAAACGCTGGCGTTGACTCGGTGAAACAATGTGTTCTGCAGAGAAAAACACAGTTAAGCACAAAAATTGAAAGGAAACATTTCAGGACCATCTACCTCGTACTGTTCCAGGAACATGTGTAGTTGCTGTACAGAGATCCGGAGGTCAGTCTCATTGAACTCGTATGGAATGTTCCAGCCTAAAGGTCCAAACTTTCTCCTCTCCTGGGTCAGGGCGTGGAAGAAACACAGGCCATACAATAGCTTCTTGAACGCAGCCTGGAAGGTGGAGAAGAACAGATGAAAGATGTGGTCTAAGATAAATAGTGGCGCTCGTATCACACTGCTAAAACATACACATCCTGAAATCCACCCGCTGATGGAGCCGTGGCAGATATGCACAGCAAGCTAACAAGACATGTTTGCATACTGACCGACTTGCTGCAGCTGCCAAAAAACTCTGGGTCAGAGATGGGATCCATTAGGAAGGAGCGTGCAATGTTGGACCGGAGACCTTTTGGAGCCTCGTTGGTCATCTTAACACCATTCTGGAGCACCGCCACAGGGAATGTGGGACATGGGTAGCTAGTAAGCCACAGCCTGAAGTCTGGGTGGGTGGTTTCTGGGTTCAGCCCCTGCTCACACAGGCAAACAGCAAGTAAACGCATGCACATATTGGAACACATTCACTTGCTGTGTACAGAAAAAGTGCATGTCCTCACCTCACAAACTCTCTCCAGTGTTGACATCCATGAAGTGGCTAAGTGGCAGTTCTGCAGAACCACCCAGGTGCCCTCATTAATGCCTGTCTGAATCATTTGCATAGCAATAGGACCTTGGCCTTGGCCCAAAGAGAGGGATGTCAGCTTGTTATCAGTAAAGCCCTGAGAGATGAGAAGAGTGGTGCACTTCATTTCTTAGCTACTTTTTGACTGAGGTCTCAAATAAAATTGTGCTTTTTTTTTTTTCCTTTTTTTTTTTAGGCCCAGTAAATATTGAGATTCAATTTCTTTCATTTATAGAGGCAATTTTGTTTTTCATTCACAGTTTGATGCACACAGCAGGATGACAGCTGTAGCTGAAGTTGTAATGTGTCTGTACCTTTTCATCTCCAAACTTGAGCAAAGCCGCCATGGGGTCGGAGCCAGGGGAAAGGATGAAGATAAGGGGGGCACCACAGTAGCTATCTACAAAGGCGTTACTTAAGTTAAAGGGTGGTGCTTCAATGAACTGCTGGCCCAAAGTGTTTGAAACAAACTCCTGGACCATGGGAACAATCTGCGGACAAGTTAAAGGAATGTGTTAGAGGTTTTATGTAAAACAAAAAACAGTATAAAGGAGACCATTCCTCACGTGGACTGACTTTGTCTGGCCTGAGACAGCGAATCACCAACATCTTCTGAAACTTGCTCAGCTTCTCCTGCCACTCATTAGGAAACTGAGTCTGATGAGGCTCCTGCAAACAGACAAAGCACAGTCAGTTTTGGAGTCAGACTACGCATGCATGGGAAGTACTTTCAGTTCCACACGGCATAACTTTCCAAATATTAATGTTGTCATATGTCACAAATATATATTTCAAGTGCGAGCTGTAGAAAAGCACTAAATATTCGAATTCTGCTGATCGAGATGACCCTAATCAAATACCAGCTGAGGAACAATTATGTCAAGTTTTCTGTGACAGGCAAAGCTAATCAGTGTAATCGTGCAAAAAGGTGAATCTAAATTTCAAATGGAGAGGAGAGAAATATTGTATATAACTAAACATGTAAATGAAAAGCATGGAGATAGGGAACAAATGGAAGCAGACAGAGATGGGGAAGAGAGGAGAAAAAAAAAAAAACAGAAATGGGTTTTGGGTCACAGCAATATGTTTGATTAATTAGTTGAACAAGTGCACCGGAGGAAGTGAGCAATGGTAGAGGGAACTTTTGGAATTATTTCCCCCAGGCTGTTTGTCGAGAGACTTCTGGCTATGTGTGTTGGCAGGTGCTTTGAGATGGATACACCTATTTAGGATCTCCTGGGGATTCACTGTGTGAACAGGGTGTGTTAGCGTGTGTGAGTCTGAGTGCCTGTGTGCTTGATTGAACAGCTGTTCTTACATCAAAATTGAATAAATGTGAATTCTACAACTGGAACAAACTCGATTTAATTAGACAGAAGTGTTGTGGCTGATTCTGTTGATTATAAATCAAAGATGGTTTGTGTGCACGTATGTGCAATGTGTGCGACGGCAAAGACACAAGCCTGTGCGCCGCACACATGTTTGAGTGCGCCACACATTGATTAAGCAGCTGTTCTTGCATTTAGATTGCATAGATGTGACGAGCACAACAGGAGCTGAATAGATTTGATTAGATTAGATGAAACCTCAGTTTCTGATTCTCTACATTTCAAAGATGGACAGTGTCTCTGTGTGCATCATAATCTGACATGAAAATGTTTCCCTCTTCAACCTGCTTTGTTCTCTATACTCCTTATATTCACTACACTTGTTTATTTTAAGTATCATAAAATAAAGTACAAAGTTAAAACTGAAGTGTATCACGGGATTACAGAGTCAGAAAATAAGAGAGTCAAATGCTAATTTGCAAAAGGCCAATATTTTTGAATCAGACATTTTATTGTACTGTACCTGCATTTTTGTGGCAGATCTATCTAAAAATACAATGTTTGAGGTGATGTTGAAGTGTTGACAAAACAGAAAAGAAAAAATAACAACGTAAAGAATCAAATTATGGCGTGTGTGGGGAAGTGGGAACACATGTTCTGGTCTATAAAAACAATCTAGCCAAGACAAAAGTAAAGGTGGTAAAATATTCAAATTCAGCACATGTGCCACCTTACAGCATACGTGCTACACTGAATGTATAAACTGGAGTACTCTGCATCCACGTGGTTCCCAGGCAGGGAAGCTGGGAGTGGCGGTGCACCACTGTTGTGAGATTCCAATAGAGCTACCCTGCTGAGCTTAAAGGTGGGCGAAGCTGGCCTTGTGTTGAATGCTGCTATTTTATCTCGTTCACCGTTTTCCCAAGGTTTGATCTTTCTGACTCTGCACAGCCAATCAAACACTTTTACTCATATTAAAAAGAAATGACGACTCCAGCAAAGCAGCAACTTTTACTCTAATCTGTGTCTACAAGACGAGCACTTCCAAAACACTCTAATACAGCCATCAATGTTCTTCCACTTACACATCCAATTCTGGGGCTGGAGTCTATCCCAGGTGCAGGGTACACACTGGACAGGCTCACAAGCTTGTTACAAAGTGACACACACTCAGAGAAACACAACCACCTACAGTCAATTTAGACTCACCAGTTAACATGCATGTCTTTGGACTGTGTGAGGAAGCCAGAATACTCATAGAGACCCTGCTGAGCACATGCAACCTGCACACAGAAAGGCCTCAGACAGCTGGTGGTCCTTCACACCAGGAAACCACCACCATGCCACCCGCAGTACACAGTCTGCACAAATAGCCCAGATTAACACCCACACCCAAAAATAATTATAATATTTTGTCAGCTGTATGTCAAGTAATTAATCTATGAGGTCTTTATAAGAGGGCGAGAAAAACAAAAAAATAAAAATAATTGTTACATCTTTTGATGCACATATTTCTTTTCTAAAGTAAACTTAGGGTCAGTGGGTCTACTGTGAGCTATCAAACCAACAGACTGCAGACAGACGTTTTAATTTCAATACTCTGTTGACACCAAAGTGCCCAGTTTGATGTAAACTGTAAGTGCTCACCAACTAACCAAACTCACTTCCACCTAGAAGTCAACACATTTCCTAAAATATGACACAAGTCACACCAGCAAATTAATGTTTAATATCGATTAATTTCACATTTTCGCATGCTGCCCCTATGATAGTAGCTCATCTCTATTTTTTGGTTGGATCTTTCTCATCGTCCTCTTGACAATACCCTATATAGTCTCTTTAAGCTAGCTGGTCAATAAAGGACACTAACAACATGGTCAAAACACCCTTTGGTAGCAGTTTTGGGACTGTGAGCAGAAGCAAACTTCTGCTGTAGAAAATAAAATCAGCATCCACATAAAGCCTGGTGTAGATGGAAGCATGATTTGCTCTGGTAGACGGCTGCATTGACTGTGGACTCGGTAAAACACAGTGGGCCAACCACCACCAACATAAGCAGACAACATGGCACCCAACACTGGAACCCTTCACTGGATTTGAAACACCTTTTGATTCTCTCCACTCTTCCTCCAGACACTAGGATGCTTTGATTTCCCAATAAAAAGCTAAATGTACTTTCATCTGAAAAGAAGACTTTGAACCACTGAGCAAAAGTCCAGGTAAAATATTCTGACGTGGTCTCTGGCTTCCTGTGCATGGAGGCTGATTCTATCAGCAGTCTTCCCCATGATTATTAAAATTGCCAATGCAACGGTGCCAATTACACACTGAAATTCTGATTTTCATATGCTATAAACCATAATTAAAACACAAAAAGGCTTGGACATTTCATTTCAAGTGTACTTAATACAGACTACATCAATGTTTAATTTTTGGAGTTCAAACTAGAACAATAAATGAAAAATTTCATCATAATTTTTTACTACATGCAACAACCCCGGCGAGATGTGACTCACTGGGCTGTCGTAGACCTTCTTCCACTCATCTTTGCAGCGTGCCAGGTTCTCACGCAGGCCTTTGAAACTTTCCATGTCATCCAAGCGGCATATCTCATCCCAAGACTTTGTAGGGAGCCAGGTGCAGGGATTGGAGTAGGGGTTGTCCAGGCCCACACCGCCTGTTAGGAGGAAGCGCCACTCCCCCTCATCCACCTAAAACATTAATTAGTGACATGGTCTGTTAACACAGCAGCAGAATGACCAGAATTTGTTATTAAGTGGATTAATGCTTGACAATTTGGGGGATTATCTTTGGATAAGTAGTTTATGCAAATTGGAAATAGAAGAAACAGATAATCTAAAACAATCCTCGAGAAGACCAGAGCTGAAAACTGACACTAAGGAGCTTGTTTGATTATCTAATCACTTATTTAAAAAAAACAAAAAAAAACAATATGTGTGTGTTCTCCATTATCAAATGCGTGTGTGTGTGTGTGTAAATTCCTACCAGCTTGGTGTGCATGAGCAGGCTGACAGTGAGGCAGAAAGAAAAAAGTAGCTTGTCCTTCTCAAACAGAGAGCGACACACATTCACATACAGTGTGTAGGTAAAGTGCTCTCTCAGGATCTGCAGTCTGAAAAAGAGATGTATGCCATCATTTAATAATCTTGTTACGTTGTGCTTAAATACAAGAAACCCACTCACATTAGCACACCATCACTGGCATTACATCTTATTTTTTTTAAAGTACTGTTTTGGTGACCGGCAAAGTGACTTACAGGAACTAGTATTTTGCTAGTACATTAGTCAGGCCTCCCTACCTCTGCTCCAAGTCATCACTCTTGTCTGAGCCCTCAATGGAGCTGATGAAGAGGTTAATAAACCAGGTGAGGGAGTATTGGTACATGGGTTCAATGTTAGCCAGGTCAGCAATAGAGAAGAACAAGATTGCCGAATGCACGGCAATGGGTGTGTAACCCATGCGGGTCTCATCAATCATCTTCTCTGTCACCTCGGCCACGGCCTGCTTCTCTGAGATTTCGTTGGCAAGCACCTTGGAAGCAGAGAGGATCTCAATAGCCGTCTCATCCTCCAGGATGTTACCCTGAGAAGAGGACAGGACCTCTAAGATTTTGTCCTCGATCTCCTTTAGTTGTCTGAAGAAAAAAAACAAAAAAACATGAATTAACAGTCTACAGTGTTTTTCACTTGGAGAAGCAGAGATTTTATTGAATTAGTTGAATGGATTTGACCTTAGTCTAAGAGATGCCTCTGTACCTTTTGTTCTCTGCTCCCTGCAGGATGAGAGCCTGTTTCTCTTCCTCCAGGTCAGGCCTCTCCCGGGCTACCACAATTCCTAGTAGCTGGTCTTGAATGCCCTCTGGAGTGATCATGAAGTTTAGCAGGGTCACCTACATCACACAGAACAGCCACTTCACGTACACTATGGAAACATAACTGTAGAAGAATAAGTGATGTATGTGTGTATGTTTCAGAGGAAGGTGCCCGCCCTTTTTCTCAGCCATTAAAGTGAAGTGTTGATCGTCTTGGCTTCAGAGCTGTTCCCCTGACCAAACTTCCCACCCAATCAATTCCAGTAACTGCTTCAGCCTTGGCAAAGTACAGGTAGGATGCATTTACTTTTCCCCCTTTTTCGTGGAAAGGTGTTGCAGCTCAAAGTGAAGGAGTGTCTTTTACCACAGGCATAGTCATCCTGCGCTGCACTTACCCGGGGGTTAAAAGCCTATATATGCTATCTACTCTCTGCCCTAATAAACGAGTGCACTTCTTCGGGGCTTAATTCCATTTCTATTGATGCCGTGAGACCCACTCAGCTGGTGGTAAAGACTCAGAGCCTGTATAAATCTCCAGTTTGTCCTTTTCACACATACACCCTCCTCCTTTGCCTCGCCTCGTCCCTTGTGCTCCTAAGGGCTTTTTTTTCTAGATGCTTACCCTCTTGTATTTGGAGCTATTGCATTTCAAATAGGATTTAATGGGAATAATGGAAGCTCATAGTGTACTGTACTGAAGACAAAAAAAAAAAGATTTAAGCAAAATGGGGAAAAAAAAGGGAAGAATTGAGCCAGCTGTGAAAAATGAGTTGAATCAATCTAATGGCTGCCCATAAAGAGGAGAGCCCCTGCAAATAGATGCTTGAAATGTGATCTTCTGTAATGCTTTCCAACCCCTTGCCTCTCAGTAATGCAATTTTGCTTTAATGCTCCTTTTCTTGGAATCCTTTTCTCAGGGTGGATGGGGGCTGTGTTCCATTGGGAAGGTGATATAGGTGATATCAGTGAACAATGATTCACTGTGTTATTGAGGGAAAAATGTCATTTGGGTGGTATCAATAACTAAGAGCCAAAGAAGAAAAGCAGATCTCATCTGCTATCAAATGAAAACTTTAAATAAAAAAAAAAAAACTAAACAAAAATCAAACCTCAGTTCTAAATGATGCTATTTATCACTATTATTATTGATATTTTAAAGGCAGAAGGCTGCAGACGACTCTGTTGGTTTATGTGTGTGCTTGTGTTTTATTATTCCCTTCTTCGTTGGCTACGGCTCTGTTATGGTAGATACATCTATCCTTAGCTGTGATACAATTAATGGGTTGTAGCTCCATCTGTGTGGAAGAGGTCAGTACAGGAGGCATGGAGGACTGCAGACGGCTCGTTACAGCAACACTGAAACTTGCTGTAAACAGCACAGTTATGTGTGGTGACTATGAATGCTATCCTCTGCTTTAACTAAAGGTGTAATCAGATTTGTGTCTGAGTGATGGAATATGCCTGAATAGACGGTTTCTCTGTGTGTCTAACATTAAAGCTAAACACCGGGAATTTTATCCATTTAAGTTCATTCTGGATGCTCAAATACTCGGATCCAACAAGCTGACCAGTGAAACTGCTGCAACCCTAGACTACCAGTCCTACATCCTACTGCACCTTCCAAATTGACTTTAGTACATGAAAAAAGTAGTAGTAGTAGTGTTAGTAGTTACAATTACTTCACTTTATACTATAGCAGGGAGAAACAAAGGTGACGGCAGTATCGCTACGGTACCTTGACAGAAGTCTCAGGCAGGTAGTGGGGGTTGCGCAGTTTGGTAGTGATGTAGAAGCGAAAGTCAGGAGCATATTCAATGGTAGAGTCTCCCAGACGGATACACATTGCACCGCCCTGTTTAAAGATCTGTCGAAGCAGCAGAGGCTCCAGGATGGGATCCAGCTCCTCACCGACATTCTCCAGCAGCACTGACAGAAAACGTTCAAATCAATGTTTTTTCTAATCAGCACCTGACCTCTTCCAGGAGACAGACGTCTTTATAAATATAATAAACTGTCAAACTGTCTAAGGCGACCAACACTACTGAGCGTTTTACCCACAGCACCTTTATAGATCACCAGTTAGCCATTTTAGCAGAGCTGGGAGAAAGACCAGGGATAGACACGCATACAAACCCTGCATATGGTCACCTGCTTTACCCGTGGAAAAGAGACGCCAAATGTTTCACTTCCTGGTTAGAAATACACTATAAATGGTCTTTAAACTGGTCTTAGGCCTTTGATATTTAATTCTTTATCCAATTTAACTATATACTACAACTATTTTCACCGTTATCATGTTTCGTTTTACATCTCTCTCTTATATCAGTTTGATTCTGTTGTTTTGATTTAAGTGCGCTGCGCTGCACTGCATTGTGTCAAGTCATTTTACTTATTTCATGGTGCATTTATTTCATGCAGGACTCTCACTTCATGTCATTGTGGCCATGTTCCTGCCTCTGGAAAGTACTCTGCATCTTGCTCGAAAATGTTCTTTCAATTTAAAAATCTTTAAAATCATATTAAGGAGCAGTGGGAGACCCTTCCCAACAACGAAAGTTTATACTCCATACAGAGACTTGTAATAGTTGCGCTGATGCATTCCTGGCTCGCATAAACTATATATTATAAGTTATGTGATGAATTAAAGTTCAACTCAAACTGTCTTTCAGCTTTCTGTGATTAGTACTCAACCGTGAACTTCCCCACTTCAGTTGCATACATGAGTAATATCAAGAAATCAGTGAAGCACATGAAAATGCAATCGCCTTACTCCCATGACATCATTATTAATACGATTTCACATTAAGTATGATAATGCTCTTCTCATGTTACCAACCCATCTATAATTGACATTGTGCCTTTAGGTGCTAACTAACTTTGCCTTCAGTTTTTCTGGAGTGATAGATGAACTTTCTCTTACGAGTTAGTTACCAAAGCAGGTCAACCCTTTACAGCCTTATTGTCCCAGTACAGCCATAAATATTTAATATATGTTACCAGATTAAAACGCATGTTTTTAAATGTAATAAACATATGCATATCCCAGGAGATTTGCCGTGGCAGCACCAGCCCGACTGTGCTGAAAGAAAGAATAGTAGTGCATCATCAGGATTATAAGCGGCAATACAAACAGCAAGAAACTGTAAAACTGTGAAATAAGAAAACAGGCTGTGAAGGATGAAACTGCACCCTCAGGGGATTCTTCTGCGCCGTAAAAGGACAAGTTACTCTCTGAGCTGTTAGCCTCGCAGTCTTTCAGTAAGCAAAGACCTAGTGGCTGGCTGGGTCAGCTCATTATTTAGATGTCTCTGTAATGGTGGTGCAGCTTTCTCGGTTTCTGAGTCTTAATTCCTTCATGAAGTTGCCCCACGGCCCCTTCAAAATAATATGAGAAGCAATTATCTACAATATTATACCACAACTTTTTTTTTTAAACGTTGTATACTTTTCTGTGAGACATGGCGGGCTCTTTTCTGAAACCAGTTTGTGGACCAAAAGGTCACATCTACACAGCAGCACTGGGGATTGAATGCTTTTCCACTTCGGGGCTACAGAGATGAATAAAATCAGACACCGGTCCAAAAACCATGTCACATCTGCCTACACATCCCAACTTGAGCCTAATACCAGGCAGGAGAAAAACTAAATGCAGAGCATATAATTGATTTCTCCTGAGCTTTTATGCGATCTATAGTAGTCTGACATATTAACGGGACATTAGGCCTGAATAAAGGCTCACTCAGAAACATCGCTTATTTCAATTTTGCCACTACAGAACAACAGAGAACAAAAGAGAGCTGCAGTCTTGGGGCCGCAGTAATTAGTTTCTGTGGTAAAGAGAGACCTCAGCAGGCAGTAACAGGGAGTGCAACAGTGTAGTTGAGACAGTCGTGGCAGAAGCATCGAACTAGAAGAAGTCTTGTGCTTACCTGGTGTGCCAAACTGGATGCAATTCTCCAGAGTGCGTACAAAGTCACCATCGCTCAGTTTAATAACATGCAGGTTATTGGCCTTCTCCATATTTTTCACCCACTTGTTGGCCTGGCCTTGGGGATCGATCATCAGCGGCCACCGCCTGGCATTACTTCAAATACACACACACACACAGATCAAATGAGGCCACCTTGTCACTGAGAGAGATCTTTAACTGTGAGACATGTGGGGTTGGGGGAATGCTGGAGAACAACAACTGCGATGCAGAGAGCAGCTGAGAGGTGAAAACAGACTGAGCACAGTGAGACAGCTCGCAGTTGGATAGCACCCCAGTGGCACCAGTACTGTGATTACAGCACAATGCTGCTTCTTCGTTTACACAAACTATTTTTTAGTGCACCTTTAGTACACCTTAAGGATGTACCAGGGTGTATGTGCTAGCCTCCGGCTTCATTTTAAACAAACTGACCAATTTAATCCTGATCCTTCGTTAATCCACATATACAGCTGACCTCAAACACTGCATGTGAGCACATTCCTGCAGAGCAATAAAAGACCCTTGTCTCTATCACAGCAACAATCTGAAGCTGCGCTGCACTTCTCAAGCGCTTTGGTGAAAAGACTATTTCAAGTTCTCTTTTCTGCTTCTGTTGTTGCCTTTGAGACACTGTCAAAATCCCGTCTTTCTAATTTCAATTCAAAGAATTCAAGAATTCACATACAAGATCAATTACGTCACAGTAAATACAACGTTAAACATTACAGTAGTATTTGGGCCTTTGACAGTTGGACTTCAGTACTCACGAGATTATGATTGCGTTATCTATGGAGAAGCTGTCCGATGGCAGGCCAGCGATGGTCCACGCACGAATTTTTACTGCCTCACCCAGCGATTTCATTAGAGACATGTTCTGGGAGCATGGGATCTCTCTGCTCTTACAAAGATTCATCCACTCCTGGGTCTGATCCTGGAAAGCAGAAGATTACTGGTAACCACTTTCTTCATTTTCCTACATGCAGACAAACAAACACACTAACCTGCTACCACAGACATCACCTGCCCATTTTACCTGAAGACACCAGTATACCCAGTCAATTTCTGACAGCTTAACTTGGTTAGTGTATTAACACTAGCTAAGGATTAAACTGCTCGTTAGTGTTTCGCTTTCGTTACCAAATAATAAAAATACTGGTAACCGCTAGTGCTACCCCTCCTCCTCCAGATAGATACACCTATGGTAACAGTTTCAAAATTCGACATCGTCTTAATTTATTCGCAAGATTTTCAGAAATCTTACTCTAACCTAGAGGTCAGCGTCACTGAGATTTGAACACATCTTAAATTTTTAGTAGATGCCCTTATGGTACAAATGTTCAATTTCGGTTTTATTTATATAGCACCAAATCGCAACAACAGTTGCCTCAAGGCACTTTACATTGTAAGGTATAAAATAATACAGAGCGTTCACCGCGTTTTCAGGTTATCGCATTCATAAGATTTTCAGAAAACTTGAAACTTGCATTCACAAACGTGGGTGTCCTTGCCATCTGCCCACTTGTGTAACAACAATACACCATCTGCGTTTTACAGCAG
>VURO01003934.1:5216-23183 GCA_015108175.1 Pelvicachromis taeniatus | reverse complement strand
ATGTATGTGTGTATATATATATTTTCTTTTTGAGGATAGGCTTCATGGAAACTGCATTTTTTCAAACCTTATACAAAACTTAGAGACCCCTTTCACAGAATGAAGGTGTAGACATGTGAAATTACTTTTCTCAGCGTCCCCTGTGAGCCTTTACATTGAGCCAGCACACACAGTCCCAGGACAGTTTAATGTCATTAGTATCACGTGCTATGAAACAAGTGCAAATGTCTGAAAAAGCCTGAAAGAGTAACAGTTCGCTGAAAGTATTCAACTTTCAGTGTGGTCCGGTGTGCAACAGCAGAACTGCCACACATACAGGTGAGGACCTGAGATAACACAGATACTCTATAGCACTGATCATCAACTGGCGGCCCGCGGGCCAAATCCGGCCCGCTGAGCCGTTCAATCCGGCCCGCGACTGGAAATCCAAAATTGTGAGGATCAAAAAGAAAATAGTGGTCCACACTTTTAAAGCAACTAAAAGTGCTCAATAAATAAAGTTGACTTAGCCTAATTGAGTTGAGGCAAAATATCTATCACTCCTAGTGGTTGACTGTGGTATAGGTGATGGGAGCCTGAATCAAATGCCTTCAGTTTTGTAATGAAATGGAAAAAGTATAAACATTAAACATAATGTTAAGCCAAAATTAGATTTTTATTTGATTTTCTCCTTGGGGGTCCGGCCCCCCAAGGAGACTGTCTGGTAAAACTCTGGCCCTCTGACAAATATAGTTGATGACCCCTGCTCTATAGCATAGTGTAGCACATTACTGTAACAATGCAATAGCTTAATTTGCTTTGAGAAGTAAAGATCCAATTATAAATACCAAGCAGGTGAATTCTAAAAAAAGAAGCCTGACACAAGTACAAACACAAATGTTTAGCAGTACTCTGTAATACAACTAGCCTTTGTAGCTAGCCTAATGCTTTTTCCTTTATGTAGTGAGCGGGTTTTATTTCCTCTGAATGTCAGTGATGGATGTTTGAGACCATTTCTTAATGGTCTCCACAAACGTTGCTGTGGAGGTCTGCCATCATCTCCAGTCCTGTGAGCATGGGTGGAGGGGAAGGCTTGTTGTTATGGTGTCGTCAGAGACGGTTCGTCTCTTTAGATCTGTTTCAGCCATTTTATCCTTTGCTTATTAGTAAACCCAGATCTTTTTTCCTCCCCACATTAGCTTTTTAACACCAGTTTCAAATTAATAGTAGGGGAAGGTTTTTTAAGGGCTGATTAATTAAATTTGGGACATTTTTTTTTTTAGTAATTTGCCACGTCCAAATTAAAAGCTCTACATGTTGGAAATGTGCTGCCGTTACTGTTTCCAACTGGGATACGAGGGTTGGGCATGTAGTAGGAGGGCTTGAATTAACACACTGACCTGTTGTAGCACCCCAGAGGTGCTTCAGAGCTGCTAAAGATGTCTGCAGAGAGACTTAGAAACAACCGCGTGATTTCCTTTTAACAAACCCAGAAAAATGGGATTCATAGATATGTCCACAGACAGCTGATTGAGAGCATTGTTTAGGCCCAGTTTGAAGTTGATTGATGTGGAAAACTGTGTGATCGTGCTCCTCAAATAGGTTTGGTAGCCTCATTAAGGCTCGCAGTCAGATCAGATAGTTTCTTGACAAAATCGAGATAGGCTTAGGAACAGTCTAACCTTTGTGTAGATTCAAGCAGATGTTGAGTGGGAGGACTTGTGTAGGTTTAGACTTGCAAGGACATGTTTGAAGTTTTCTGGTGAATATACAACACTGCTCTACAGCCCAAAGGGGTCTCGTGTTCCCACTCGCTCATTTAAAAGCTAAGCTGGTCCCAGATTACAGGTTAACACCAACGGAGGGGCTGTAGCTCCTAATCATGCAGATGCTCTCTCAGAAGCAAAGCTGCTCATATTGCAGTTAGAGGGGGAAAGACGCACCAAAGCTCATTATTGTGGGTGAAAACAGCTTGGCTTGCCAAGTGTTGCTACGTGACAAGAAGCGGATTGGTGCTGAATGAGATCACTAGAACACAAAGTGTCTCAGTGCTGCATCGTTGTGAATTTCTGTGATTTGTTTTTTGATAAATGATTCTGAGCATTTAGCAAAAAACAGGAATTCGTGGTCTACGTGGGCCGGATCCTCCGAAGGCCTAGAAGGCCTGAAGTGTGTAATGGGACGGTCTAGCCTTCAGATTTGCATCACCAGCTGCCTCGGGGAGTTGAATACACTCAGCTGTCTGCTCCTTGCTATCTAAGATATAACAGGACACTGGAGTAAATTCGCTACCATCTCACACTTCTGTGCTGGTGGGTAACAGACGTCTCCGAAAACATTGGAGCACTTTTGCAAATACGTGATGTCTTGATAAATAGATCAGATATTTGAAGTTTACACAGCTACATTCTTGCCTGAAAATATGTTAAAAGTTTATTTTGTGACCCAGAAAGAATAATAAGAGTCATATTAAAACGAAGTAGCTGCAGCCATTGTTGGAAACTGGAATTGACTGGGCCGCACTATGAATTCTGGGATATGTTGGTCCACGAAGGATACACCCGACCCATCCTTCAAATTCGGGGAAATGAAGGACGCATTTGTCGGCCGCATTTGAAGGAGTCTACGAATTGGGACAGCCTTCGTCGTGTTGCTGTGACGTAATCGACCTTCAAATGCGGCCTCTGAAGGATGCAGACCCTGAATTGGGACATAGCTATAGTGAGTGAAGAAGACACACCCAGTACATCATGGAAATCCCCCAGCAGCCTACACCTATTGCAGTATAACTAAGGGAGTCAGATTATTTAAGACCTTGTTTGTGAGGAGCAGGATTTTAAATTCTGGATTTAACAGGGAGCCAATGAAGGGAAGCCAATACAGGAGAAATCTGCTCTCTCTTTCTAGTCCCTGTCAGGAGTCTTGCTGCAACATTTTGGATTAACTGAAGGCTTTTCAGGGAGTTTTTAGGACGTCCAAAATTACAGTAGTCCAGCCGGTATGAAGTTATAAAAATAATATAAGTTGCACCTTATACAGTCAGCAACTGAGCAGCTGTCTGCTGTTCAGATTATGATCAGTGGCTGCCGTATACATACAGATACTCTGATGTGTTTTTGTATCTGTCGTTACAGCTAGGCTGTTAGATTTTAGTTGTTTTTATCCGTTATGAGTCTGATTTTGTGTTCTGAGATCTGTTTTCAGTTTCTCCTGCCTGTGCAGCCATGATCTGATGTCCTTCTTTCCTTGTGTGCTTGCCACAGGAGAGACAGCGACTAGAGACCATATTAAACCTCTGTGCTGAATACAACAAAGGAGAGGGAACCGGCTTAGATCCGCATTGCTCGGGGAGGTCGGGATTCCCGGGAAGTTTGGCCGACGGCTCTGGGCGGAGGCCGTCTATGGAGAACGCGCATGGAGGGACGGCGTCTTCAAACACAAACCGCCTAGCACAGAGACAGAGGGAGAGCGACGAGGAGAACCTGAAGGAGGAGTGTAGTAGCACAGAGAGCACTCATCAGGAGGTGAGGACATCTCCTGCTATCAGCACAGCTTCTGCACTGCACAATGGAGACAGACAGGTCAGAGGTTATACTTCTTTCACATGCTCTGTTTGCATGCAGCTGCAGGACCGGTATGTGCAAACGGTGCGCTTGGTTTTGCTGCATCAGGGGTTTTCTCCAAAACATCTTCACAAGACTCAGTTAGCTTCTATTTGCACCTTTAATGTGAAGCAGTTTATCACCTTTTGCATTGCTTGTGTTTCATGTCTGTCAGGTAACGAGAATCCTGTATTTGCACCTCCTGCATGAGGCTTATTTCTTCTGTGTCTGTGCCCTCAGTTATTTGTCTTCCTTTGTTCCTTCTCTGCCTTTTATCAGATTTCCTAATGGTTATATATTTGAATTAATCTGGACAGCTATCTGTGGCAGTATTGAGTGATTTGGGATCGATGCTTTATATTTTCACTCCTCTCTTTCTGTCTCAAGCACGAGGACTCCTCCAGCGCAGGCAATGTTGGTCGCGTGGAGCTGGGCTACCTGGAGGACGAGCGGGTCCGTGTTCTGGCTCGGATTGACGAGCTCAAAACCCGGCTGACAGAACTGGAGCAGCAACTCCAAGAGTCCAAACAAGAGGTAGAGTAATGGATGATGCGGATGGGAATTACTGACATCAAGTGTCTTTTCATAAGCTTTTCTCTGTTACTGCTTATGATGATACTTGTCTCAAAGCCCACTGGTCACACTGTGTGTCACTGTGCTGTCCTTCCAGGCTGAGATGGAGCGTGCCTTACTGCAGGGCGAGAGGCAGGCGGAGCTCGACCAGATAGAGACCGAAACAGATATCATCACTCAGCTGCAGCACAAGCTGGACGAACTGGAGAGCGCCATCCAGAGAGAGAAGGACAAGGTACGTGAAGCAGTAATCGGGAGGGCGGGATAGATGGAAAGAGCTTCATTTTTTAGGGTTTTATTTCAGTTCAAGGTTACAGATATACAGAGTTTATGGAGTAAACACACAGATGCACTCACTGCCTGTGCTTTTCCAGTCCTTTCTGGTGTCTTTAACCCTTTCACACACAGTGGCCACTACAGTGGGCAGCTATTCAGAGGCTGTTGTCTTGTATTTGTGTCAGTGTTGATGGTATACGTGCACATATACCACTACAGTGGACACTGATGTGTCCCTCCATACCCTGCCACCCACTGGTCATTTAATGTTACTATAGATGTAGGACATGTGTCATTGTAATTATTGTTATTTAACCCTGTCATGCATGAATCATGACAACCTCAATCAGGATTTTCTTCTTTAGTATTTTTTTCATCTCTTTATTCCTGATTTTAGTCCTGATTGATTTTGTCATGATTCATGCATGACTGGGTTAAATTCCCTTATTGGGTCATGACTGTCGGTGTTTCTACATACGGCAGAATTTCTGTCTGTACTGAGCGTCCTTGATTTTAACAATTGGATGTATTTCGTAGAGGATCCCATACTTTGAGATCACATAAGGGGCTTAGTAAAAGACTTGATTTGCCTTATAAGGTGTCTCCTGTTGCTTGTTTCTGCCTTAGGGTTTTACTTTGTGCTCTCCAGTCTCACTCAGCTGACTAACTGCCGTTGTTAACCCTTAATCCTCCCTGTGCTTCCTGTGCACTCCCAGTATTATTGTTTAGCTTTGCTTGCCTCTTTGCTCCCTCTGTGACGAGCAGGCCAGGAGACCTGTCCTGTAGTTGACTGTGTACTCTTTGGATCTGTAGTGCCCAGGCTCTGCTCAGGACCTGTAATAAGCTGTTTCACTAGCAGAGGAGGGCATGTACAAGCATGTTGTTGATACTGTAGGTGGCACTGTCATTTTTCCTTTGTACTTGCACATACAGCATTTTACTACAAAGACAGGAAGTGGAAAGAAGATACACTGTGCTTTCTCGTAGCTAGTTGTAAAATCCGAGCTGTCTGTAGCGTCCTGGTGGACCTTTTTCCATGTAGAAATCCACTATTAGAAGATGAAGTCCTGAAGCCACTCTTGCTTCAGGTTAGTATTTATTGATTTCTGGACACGAAGGCCTGATGCCTTCTGCCTAAGGTGGGAATGTTCTCTGCTCATTAATTGCCAAATAAATTTTGTGGAAACTTCTGTGCCGCTTCAATCAGAATCAGCATACTTTATTAATCCCTAAGGAAATGACATGCATTACAGTTGCTCCAAGACAGTAACGGTAACAGACTGAACTATTGAAACAATACAATATGTTACAGAGTTAAAAGTTAAACTAAAGAGAAAAGCAGGCGCAACTGTAGCAGGCTGCATGCACAGTTGATCCATGTGCACTAGTTATTGAAGCTTATTTACTACATTTCTAGCACACCCACAGGAAACATTAAAAGTATCTGGTATTAGGTGCTGTGCCTACCTACTTCCTGTGCCTTCCAGCCTTAAAATCTGTGACTGTGTCTGTTGCTAACACCTTACAGCTTTTGATTTGCATGGCGTGGATTTTGAGCAGAGTGTTTCTGTCTTTCTCTCCTATCCGTCCATCCATCCTGTGTGTGGGTGTGTGTTGTGTCTTTCTAGGAGAGGGCTAATGTTGAGGCCGAGCGCCGGGTTCTGCAGAGCCTCCAGGAGGGCTACGCTGAGCTGAAGAACCAGCTTCATAATTGTCCCGAGTCCCTGCGGGAACAGTTGCAGGAACAGCTCAAAAGGGTGGGTCGTCAGTTGAGCAGAAGCATCCAGACCATTCCCCCCACGTACTGACTGTAGTCTGCAGCCTTCACCATCCCACCCACAGCCGTTTATGTTATAGCACCAATTACATCCCTCCTGCAGCAGAGCGAGTTTTTAATTTTTAAAGTTTATGGGTCTGGCTCAAAGGAGGCATCATGTGGATTATAGATACAGATTTTTGAATTATCAGGTGTTTTAAAAAAGTAGAGGGTCTCTCTAATCCCTCATGCTATTCCCCATTTTAGTAAACCCTTTGGGCACTCACATATTTTGGTCAGTCATTTTGAATCACCAGTCATAAAAATATGTTTTCATTATTTTGCCCCAGAAATCATATTTCCACTGGTATCTGTGCTGTAACACCATTCTGCTGTAGATGACAGCTCAGGAGCTGCCGTTAGTGTTTGTACTCGTAAAGTTGTACAGCACAGGAAAACGCTCCGTTTATGTTATCAAATAAAATACTCTGATTACAACCCGAGCCAAGAAAAGCCATTTTCTCCCAATGTTTCATTTTCTATGTTTCATACTGAAAACCAAATGATCACAAACCCTAAGCAACACTTTTGACAGTTCGAGTGGTGATAATTAAGTAATAATAATTAATAATTAAGTCTAACCAAGTTAAATTATTGCTAATGTAGGTTAGCTAAATGTGGGCCGTGGACGCACTGAATTGGAGTTTGATTGGATTTGTTGCTGGTTAAGCTTCATGTGTATAACGGACACCAAAGGTGTTGCAGAACTGTTGCAGTTGCAGCCAGTAGTACAGAGGATAGGTAACTGTTTGTTTTCAGGTATTCAGTAGGTTCTGTGGAGGTGTGTCACATTTGGTTTCTGGACTTTTTGAAGCCTCACTGCTAAAGTTTTGGCCACTACCATGTTTAGACCAGAGGCTTTAGTGCCCACGCATTGATAATGCTACTACAAACACAGTTTAGAGGTCCAGTTTAACGACTGGATTTTCAGAGGTGAAGCACAGCAAGTTGTCAAAGTGGATCTTTAACTTTAAGTCTTAGAAATGCTGGACACTTGTTATTTTCTTGGCTGTATTTGGGAATTTGGGGAATGGAAATCTGGGGATGGACTCTCCTTTTGAACCAGCCCCTAGTGGCCACTACAGGAACTGCACAGACCTCAGGGGCTTTCATTTTTAGCCATGGAGGTGTTAGGGCCCACGTATTAGCACATAGTACTGATGACACTTTGAGCCCGTGCTGTGGCTCAGACCATACACACTGAGGTGGCCCCCTCAGTCGTCTCTGCATACAGGCCTTTTCCTTCCTACACGCTACAGGAGCAGCTCCTACGGATGCATTTGGCTAAAACGTGGGTCATGTGATACAACCTCCACTCCACTGCATGTGTGAATCTGATCTGCATCTCTTCTGTCATTTGTCATGGCTCACATAATGCGTATAACTGCTCACTAATCAATTAACCTAGGCCCTGACCAGGTTCATTCCGTTGCTCTTACCCTGTGAGTCCTTATGTAAATGAATGTCGCCGTTTCATTTAGAATCGGGGAGCATCTTTAGTTTTTCCATCAGGAATGTCTCATCAGCTGCGGGTGGTACTGTGTCAGTTCTTTGCAAAGCAGTAGCGTTTATGTTGGGTTTGTTTTGCCCGTGTTTAGTGAGAACAGCAGGGTTTGAATGTTTGAAGTCCAGAATGAGAATGTTGGACAGATGGGAATTTCCAGCTCCGCCAGAAAATCCAACAAAGTTTAAAAGTGCTCCCCATGTGTGTGAGACCTTTGAACAGTTTCCAGAAACGACTAATTTCTGCTGTTAGGTACTACTGTGGTGAGGATGGCCTTAGAAATACCACATAAATTTTTGAGTTTGTATTTATGAGATAATGATTGGTGTTGTGTGGGGCTTAATTAGGATGGAGAGGCACTGGAAGCAGGAAGTAAAAAGTTTGAGGACCTGGAGTTTCAGCAGCTGGAGAGAGAAAGCAGCCTGGAGGAAGAGCGAGAAACCATCAGCCAGCAGCTGCTCCAGGAGAGAGCCGAGTATCAGCACAGTGTGGCTAAGAGGAAGGTAAGGAAACGCCAGTCCTCTGTTCGTGTCCGCTCGTGAAGCACTCCACCTGCACACGCACAATGTGCTCTTTGAAGAGGCTGTTATGTGTGTCACACCTGATGCTGTGGTACCGATCAAAGTCTGATTGTGAATCATTTAAGAAATGTATGCTTGTCATAAAGGAGGAAAAACATTTTTGGACCACTCGTTTTTTTGTAAATCTGAGGACTGAGTCACTTGTTCCCAGAGCGATTGACACAAAGGAAATCACAATGCGTGTTTACTAGACAGTCGTAGCATGCTTCCTGTCACCTACAGACAGGCGCACCATATGTTACCATGTCCAGCAGCGCTGAATTTTGCGTCTTCTGTAGGAGAAGGTGTCAGCTCTGGAGAACCAGGCCAACCAGCTCGCCCTGCAGGCAGCTCAGGAGTGTGAGCGACTGGCTAAAGACAGAACGCTCGCACTGCAAATGCTCCAAAAGGTACGCAGGAACCATTTAACACATCGAAATAACATCTGACCCAAAGTGTCTTTCTGACTTCTGCTCCTAATGACGACGGATGCATGGTTTTATTGTCCAGGAGAAGGAGAGGCTGTCGGCCCTTGAGAAGAGATACCACAGCCTGACTGGAGGAAAGAGCTTCCCCAAGTCTTCCACTGCAATGAGGGAGGTGAGAAGCTTTATGGTTATCAGAATTTCACACTGTGTGTTCATGGCCTGAAAACACAAGGGTCACAGCTGATTTCCCACCACATGTAATCTTTGCCCTCACAGTGATGTGCTGCTGTGCACACTTGCTATTAATCTTAGATCTAACTTACAGAAGATTGTGGTTGTGAAGTCATTTACACTGATCTCGAGCCTCTCCTCTGAAAAGACACAGTGTGTTGGTGACACAATTAGGAATGTTAGTTTTGTCATGCTAGCAGCACAATACAGGTCAGCATAAACTGGAGACAGTATTTTGTACGCGATAGAGAGCAATCAACCTAATGTTGCTAGTCGCTATTCTGCTGCGCAAGAATTTTGCCATGTTAGCAGGGCAGCTAATGTTAGCCAGAAGAAACAGCAGTTGCGTGGCCAAACAGGAAGTTCACCGTCAGGGAAACCTACAGTCACTCTGGGCAGGATGTTTAGTTTGGTTTGAAGGAACAGGTCAGTCTTTAGCTAACTTTTGGCGATAATGTAGATGAAGTGAAGCTGTCTTACACAGCAAAGTGTAAATATAGATTGAACAATTCCTCCAAACTCCTGGGGGATCTGGTCACTCATCTGGCCATTTTCATATTATTTGATGAGCTAACATTAAGCTAACTGCCTGGGAAAATTCAATTCAATTCAATTTTATTTATATAGCGCCAAATCACAACATCAGTCGCCTCAAGGCGCTTTACATTGTAAGGTAGGCCCTACAATAATACATACAGTGAAAAACCCCAAAGTGATATTTATTTTCTGCAGTAATAACCACACTGGGGAAGGGATCTGTGTTCTATACAGCAGTGACAAATACTGCAGGTCATCAGTCATTAACACCTATGACTCCTTATCAAGGGGTTCTAATGCAGTGTGCAGAGCCTGATGGTCAATAAATCCCTGAACGTTTTTAAAAGTGTAACGGAGGGAAAGCTGCTGTTGTTGGGGGGGGGTCTATCCCTGTATTTTCTATTTATTTTTCTTTTAACGAAGCACAGAACTCTTAAGTTTTCTGTAGAGATGAAAAACTCTTAACCCTGGACTGTCGAAACAGGAAGCGTTCCATATCAGCGAGGCTGACCTGTTGTTGGAGGACTTCCGCTCCTCCCAGCGCTCCCTCTGTCGAGCCTCTCCTTCCTACTTGCGTCCCTCCCCTCCCTGTCCGTTGTACCCCAGCAGCCCTACAGAGGTAACTGAACTAACCCTCCCCGCATGATGCCCTGCTGCTGTCTTGTGCTTCCTGCCCTTTACTGTGTCGGTGTTGTGGTGACACTGTGGCTCTAGTTGCGGCTGTAATGTAGTGTGCTAGTGTCCGACGTGTTCTCACACATGCGTGTGCTCTACAACACGGCTGTAGTTTTATGGCCAGTTTGAACCCGTGTTAATTTAGCACTGCATCACTGATTTGCTGTGACAAAGTGTGCCTGGTCATGTGTCAGTCTTTATTTATGTGGCGCCAATTCACGACAGCAGCTGCACTGTTTCTGTTGTGGAGTGTGTTCCTGGATCATCACGCACACACTGTGCACCTTTCAACGTGACGTGAACGAGCCTGGTTTGCAGAGGTGTCACAAAAACGATGAAGGATTTGTGTACTGGCTCTGCGCCCGTGTGTCCATGTGTATGACTGTCGATGTGCTGTGTCTGAGCGGCACCGTGTGGCGCTGTCCTTGCTGCTTGTCAACATCTCTGTTGTCGGCTCGGGAATACGCGAAGCTGTTGGACGTGCGTATGATGTACGGCAGCAGCGGCCAGTGTGGAAAGCCCAGCTGGCACGGCCATCACTGGTACCATAGAGTCACTTGTCTTGACTCTATGCTGTCCTGTCTGTCGCTCGCTTCCAGTTCGATGTCACGTTGCTCCCTCTGCTAGTTAATCAAACTGTTGCCGTCGCTCTGTGCTACAGTAATGTGTAAGCTTGTAGTCAGCGCCTCTGCAGCTGTGAGGCAGTGCTCTCTTACAGTAAGGATGCAGCAGCACAGGGTTGTTTAGCCTTGGACTGATACATGCATGTTTGGATTGTTGATTCAATTTCAGGCTCACAGCTTCATTTTGGGAGAAATCCAAACAAAACGTGTTTGTTTTTTGTTTTGTTTTTTTGTCAGTGTACTCCTAAATATAAAGATGGATGTAACCTCTGTGCTGTTACAGGCTGTTTGTTTCCTGATGTCATGAGTGACATACGTTGGACTACTCATACAGAAGCAACTTACAGAACAGTTTTCTGTTTGAAAGAAGAAAAAAAAATCTGTTTACCTGCAAATTAAAAATTCACATTTCTAATGAGGGAATGATAGTTTTGTGTATTTGTAGCCGTAGCTTTGAAAATAATATGAAGCATAAATTCTTTATTTCATAACTGAAGATGAAAATTTATATGAAAATATAATCAATTCAATTTTAAATATATAACTCTACATGACAACAACAGTTGCCTTGAGGAGCTTTATAATGTAAGGTAAAGACCCTACAATTACACGGAGAATATGCTGACAATCAAGTTGCTGCGAGCAAACACTTGGTGACAGAGGGAAGGAAAAAAGTCCCTTTATAACATGAAGAAACCTCAAGCAGGACCAGGCTCAGGAAGGGAGGGGCAAGCATCTGCTGCATCTACTCCCAGTTGGAGGTGAGGGGAGGGAGACGGGACAAAGACACGCTGTGGGAGAGAGCCAGAGATGAATAATAACTAATGACTGAATGCAGAGAGGTGTGTGAACACATAGTGAGTGAAGAAGAAACACTGCCAATCCCCACACAACTACGAGCTAAAGGAGGAGTCAGGGTCACCTGATCCAGCACTAACTATATTCTTTAGCAAAAAGGAAAGTTTTAAATATAATCTTAAAAGTAGAGATAGTGTCTGTCTCCTGAATCCAAACTTACACGACGATTCATCTGAATTGTGAAGTACAAACACATTAGTAACTGCATAAATGTGGTAGTTGTACTGGTTCCATATGACGATGTGTTTTTCATCATACAGAGCCTCTGTCTGTGTGCTTGTAGCCGGGCTTTAACCGCGTGTTTGTCGTATGTTTCCATGTCAGAGTGCTGTATGAATGAATCTATCACGTGATAACACACAGACTGTGGAATCAAACACAAACTCTTGTTTTTGCTGTATTTCCCTCCTGCTGCTCTTGTCTTACTCACCTTTTCTTTTCTCCTCTCCATCTCGCCTCCTCCTGTGCGCGTACGTGTGTGTGTGTGTGTGCGTAGGAATATGTGACAGTTGGCCAATTAGATCAGATGTATGGGATGCCAAAGGTGGAGTCGTCCCCTACCTCCCCACTTCGCCAGCCCCTGCAGGCCGGAGCAGTAGACCCCACCTTCTCCTACCTTTCCACTCCTCATGCCTCCTTCCCCCCTCTCTCATCAGAGGTGTGTGCTGTCTTTCCCTCTTCTCTTCCTCCTGTGCGGTAGCCCCTTAATGGCATGTAATGCAAAAGTAATGCCTGCCTTTATTATTTAAGAAATAATAATAATGTTAGAAATACATAATTGTGTATCAGTACAAGTTTTGTCCTCATGTTAAGTGAAAACATATTTCTACAGGTCTCACATGGTTTGCTTCACAGGGTTTGATGGTCACAGATCTGTAATCGTGTAGTGAAAGAAATCCAGACGGGTGGATGGATAATCATGTCGTTTTTCTGTACCACACACACACTAGCCTCCGACTACGGTGCAGAAACGAAACCCAAAACAACAAAGTCAGCTCGGCTCTGTGACGCGCTTTAATCAACCTTGAATATAGATAACTTCCTGCCGGTGTTTCCTGTCCGCGGCTCCATATCGTATTCTTTTAAGGTGGAGATGGTCTTGTGACGGACGTCTCTGTACACCCGGGTCTCTCTTCAGATAGTCTTACTGTCTGTTGCACTGCAGGTTTCCCTGAAGTCACAGACTTTCTAAAGATCTGTTAAAAGCTGCGGTGGAACAGCTCATGTAAGCGATCATATTTAATAACATGTGTGATGCAATTTTCAGAGTAATGAGCCTGATTGATCTGCTCGCTTCCACCTGGAGATGAAGTCGTAAAACAGGGATGAAATCTGACATGATTAAAATGTGACTGTCATGTTGAGAGCAGCAGTGTGATGTAAGCATTGTGTGTCAGTGCTACAAAGCTTCAGCAGTAATGGAAGCAGGAAAACCAAAAGCTACCAGTCTTTCAGGACGATGGTGTCCAGTGACAGCTGAGGTTTTGTAGGGTGTAAAATCAGGGACCATTGCATGATCTTGTGGGAAACTGGGTCATTGCAACAGCAACATGGCACTGAAACACAGAAATGTAAAACGGGGTTTTTTCAGCTGGAGGCTAAAAGAACAGCGTGGCTGACGACAATGCCGTGGTGACTGTAGTCTGAGCTGTTTTTAATTTTTAAAAATATTCCAATTACAGCTTTTTCTATCCTGTTTCTACTGTCTTTGATGGCTTTCTAACCTCTTCTCATTTTCCCTTGGTCCTTCCTGTTCTTGTCTCTGCTGCTGCTTCAGTCTGAAGGCTGCAGGCCTCACCTCTCCAAGCTAGCCTTAGAGCAGTGGTACCAGGAGCTGATGGCTGGCTCCAGCCACCTCTGTCCTCCCTCTTTGCCAGCCAGATCTTTGTCGGGCCGCAGGCCTGTGCTGCAGGTACGAGCTTTTTTCTTCCTCCTCACGCTCCTGCGCTCAGCTCTGTGCTGTTTCTGTCTGCTGTAACAGAGCTGCCAGGCTTCAGCCTGAATACTTCAGTGTGTCCCCATTACTAACAAGCTTCAATAAGTAGAAATGAATCCGATATCTAAATGCATATAATATAGTAAAATGAGTGTAACCTCAAGCATTAAAGAATAATGTCAAATATAAACAGTAAAAGCCTCATTAACATGGTGACAGTACATATCACATGGTAGGTTAAAGGGACTCAGTTCAGCTGAGGGCGCCTCCTCAGCCTGCTCCAGTTCCTGCTCCTCCTGCTCCAGTTCCTGCTCCTGCTCCTCATCCTCCTCCTGCTCCTCCTTCTGCTCCCGTCCCTGCTCCTCCTGCTCCTGTTCCTGCTCCTCCTCCTCTTCCCGTTTCAGCTCTTCCTCCACCTGCTTCTGTTCCTCCTCCTCCCCCCTCCTCCTGCTCCTCCCTCCTCCTGCTCCTCCCCCTCCTCCTGTTGTGAGTCTCAGAGACTCATGACCCAGCCCTCCCCCTCCTGTGGCCTCTCTTAGTGACCGTCCTGAATGATGCTGATGGGTGCCAGCCTGTCAGGACATTTAAGGTGGACAGAACTTGGTTAGTGCTGGTTAGCAGGGACTGAACTTTCAAAATAAGAGTGCGACATTTTCTTTTTCAGTAGTTTTGTCTTTTAAATTTTCCTTTTTGGCTGATGCCGACGATGACAGTAAAGTTATTCACAGTAAACCAGGTAAGACTTGAACTGCTGTTAATAAACCTGCTTTAGTGGGTTCATCTGACATGAAGCACAAATCCAGCCTCAGCAGCTTATGAGCTAGTGCTGGTTAAGCTTAAGGTTATTGTGGATCTATCCACTGTGGCAGCTCCGTGGGAAGTAAGACCCACAAGAAGAGGTGACCTTGACAAGTTTGAGAACTGGATTGTCCATTTCCACTTAATGCTGTGGACGAAGTTGAGACAGACACATATGACTGAATAACGGGTCCTTAGTTGGGTTTGACAGACCTGTGTTGTCTTCTCTCCCCTTAAAGATAATTAAAGCAGGTTGGATACACCTACAGTACAACAGAGTGTTTAAAGTCAGTCATCTGCACACACAAGGAGGGAAAAAGCCTCTTTGATTATTAATAATTCTTCATTTATGTGAGATGAAAACGTTGCAATGACAGCTCTTCCAGCCTCCCAAAACAGCTAGTCAGAGACGGGCTGCGTGCCTTCACTCTGACAAATAAACACAAGCCGAATGAAAGAGTTCACATTTTGAACGTGACTATTTGAAGAATCTGCGCTCTGCTGATTTGTGCTCGTTGTGTTTCCTTCGGTGTGAAACATTTTGCACTGAAGTTGTGTTTGCCCGTAGCAAACAACCAGCGAAAACTTCAATCAGCACTTGAATGAAGTTGGAATGCTTTCAAGCCATTACTTTGAACATAAAGTCATTCTGCACTGATAGTCTCATACTACACGACTGCAGCATTAACTCAAATGAGCGTGATCAAAGAGACGCTCAGTGGAAGGGACGAGGCTGCCATTCTAGGTGTGTGTGTGTGTGTGTGTGTGCGTGCGTGCGTGCGTGCGTGCGTGCGTGCGAGCGTGTGCGCGCGCTGGTTCTGATCGTTTTGATGGGGATTCACCAACAACTGAACTTCTGGGGCAGCACCAACAGCTGAGATAACAGTAACAGCTGATGCCATGTTTCTTTTGTTATCTTTATTTCCCAGGAGTGTTTTTATTGAAAAACATTAGATAGATCTATATTTAATACAACCAATATATGCTGTAATCATCCAGTTGGTCAGATATCAGCTTCTACCAATAACAGACCACTCTCTAATTGTTGTAGCTTTATTTGTTCCACTGTGTTATTTGCAGGATAATTGTAATACTCACTTTAAAACACTCGTCTACACGCAGGAGCTCATTCAGTTCCAACTTTGACCTATAAAAAAAACATTGGTTTATTTGTCATATCTGTCTTTAATGTCCTGCATGTGCTCCTCCTTCAGGTGTTTCGCTCCAAGCTGGACAGCGATCCCGGCTTTTCCTTCCACCAGCCTAAATCGGGCTCTGCTTCCCCCCTGCAGCATGGAGCAGCAACGCTGGGACGCAACACAGGCTCCAAGGTACACTGTTGGTTTCTAACTGCAGGCCTTTAATCGATCGAGCCCAAATCTTCATGTTTCTTTCTGAGAACGTGATCCACAATCACAGCATCTTTGTTTGACCCAGCAGAGCCCCCTGCTGGCGGTCGGCAGCACCGGAAGTCTCCCCAGGAACCTGGCTGCAACCCTGCAGGACATCGAGACCAAGAGGCAGCTGGCTCTGCAGCAGAAAGGTAACCGGCCGATTACACAGTGTCAATAACTGCTAACTGAACACCACACATCACATGTGTTGTTTACTCATTGATAGCAAATAAATAACAAGTGTCATCCGCTCTCAAGTACACGGATTTATACTAGTTAAATGACTTATTGTTTCCTAGGTCCTAGTGTCTTATCGTCCAGGTCGCTGGTTTCCAATGTTGGAGTCTGGATCTCCTGAATGTTTGCAGGATAAATCTGAGACACAGGATAGACACAGTTATATTAAAAACCGTAACATTTAAAAATGTGTCACAAATCCACATGTGTACTCTGAAATGAGCCATCAGTACCTGGTAACAATAGTAACAATAATAATAATGACAATAATATGAAAAATAAGCTCGTATCAAAAGGAAGTTGTGACTGTACCGCGCTGTGTTCATGACTGCAGGTATGTATTAGGAGTCTGCAAGCTTCCCTCTGTGCTGCTTCCTCAGGTTCTCACTAACTTCTTAGCACTGCTGTTTGTAAGCCAGCTTGTCTTCACTTAGCTGTGTGTGTGTGTGTGTGTGTGTGTGTGTGTGGCATCAGTGCTCCTAATGCGTCAGTGCCGTGTGACTAAATGGATCAGAGCAAAGCAGTCTGGTGTTTTTAGCTCAGCTGGCTGCCACCCACGGCTGCTGGGCTGCAAAGCGGAGCTGGTCACATTTGTCAGCGTCTGCGGTTCAGCTTTTCTCACGTCTGCCTATCTTCTGTCTGTGCCTGCTGCACCACAGAGCCCCAGACCTCCAGACAGAACGCCGTAGAGGGAAGCTCAGCAGGTAGATGGAGCAGCACGTCCAGGAGTCGGCCACTTTTCCCGTTTTCTGTCTTTTGCCATCTGTGTTTGCTCAGCTTCTCTCTGTAAATCACAGGCAGGGTCTGAAATCAGCTGTTTGTCACAAATAAAGTTACTGCTCTCTGTGTCTGCTGGTAGGGATGGAAAGAGAACGCTTTAGATTTGGGCGACGTAAATGAAGCAGCCTGTCTGTTGAAGAAAACGGCTGAAGCCCAAAGAAGAAAATTCAAGGCTAATCTCAAATGAGATCCACTCTGACAGTTAGCTGGTGTTGATTTATCCATCAAAGGTAACATTTAACAGGACTCGACACGTGGCTGCGGTTCATTTCAGACCCTGTCTCCAGCGAACCCTCCCCTTCCTCTTCATTCTCTCTGGTGTGTCATTAACGCCTCTTTCTTTTCATCTTTTTCTTTGTCTGTAACATTGAATCCTCTTTCTTCTTCCATCAATCTTCCATGAACTTTCCTGCTGCTGGAGAATAAATTTTGCATGTTCAGTGTTCAGCGAGCTCTTGTTTTGGAGCCAGGCTCTTTCCAGATGTGTTTCGAGCTGCACAGCGGCTTCATTCCAAATGTAGGATGTTGGACGGACACTTTTGCTTCAACTTTGTGGATTTTTGTAGTTTTCCTCAAGCTTGTTATTACTGAGAGAGCACATACTTGTATGTGTGGTGCATGAATCTGGTGTTGTAGGTTGTGGGCTGGTGCTAGTCTACTTTGTGTGTTGAGTGATGATCTCCTCCACAGCGAACTCTTTGTTTTCTGTAGGAACAAACAGGCCCACACTTGAGTCATTGTTCCGTCTTCCGCCTCAGACCAAAGTTAGACCTCAAACACTCATGGCACTCCCCCTCCCCCCTCCAGGTCAGCAGGTGATCGAAGAGCAGCGCCGCCGTCTAGCCGAGCTCAAACAAAGAGCAGCAGCGGAGGCTCAGTGCCAGTGGGAGGCCCTCCATGGCTCCCAGCCCCACCTCATGACCTCGTCCTCCCCATCTCCCTCCTACTCCCCCATCATGGCCTACAGCCCTGCTCTGAGCCACAGTTCCTTGGGGCCCCCTCCTCTGGTTCACCACTCCATCCTGCACCATCAGCCCCCATCAGCTGGAGAGCAGCCCTACGACACCCTGAGCCTGGAGAGCTCAGATAGCATGGACACCAGCGTGTCCACCGGGAACAACTCGGCCTGCTCACCTGACAACATGAGCGGGTATGACACA
>VURO01003933.1:18672-33698 GCA_015108175.1 Pelvicachromis taeniatus | reverse complement strand
CCCCACCAAAAACCCCCCCCCCCCCCCCCCCCCCCCCCCTCCCCCTCCTCCCCCCTCTCTCCCCCCCCCCCCCCCCCCCCCCCCCCCCCCCCCCGGCCACTGCTTCACTCCAGCGATGGGAAAGGAGCCGGAGCAGGAATTTCTGTGTCTGCGAGTGCTGTTTGGTTAGACAGAGTCATATAACACGGCAATGGTGCGCTCACATGTGCCTGAGTGTAAAGGCAGCAACAGCTATTTACATTAAAGAGCCCAGAGTGGGCAGCACTGGGGCTCCCAGCCCTCCATGGTTACATTAAGTGAAATAGAATCAGCCTAAACCTCACCACTCAACTCTCTCTTTCTCTATCCCAACACGTTTGTGTGTCTGCCTGCTTTTCTCCCACTCTTTCCATGGTCAGTCACCATCATGCTCTCCAAGATCTCTGAGTTAACTTAGTTACTTCTGTACCATTTCCATTCCTTCCCTTTCTGCTCCCCCATGCTGTTATTTTTCTTCTTTTTTTTTCTTTTTTTTGGGGGGGGGGTGGAGGGGTGCTGGTAATGTTCTCACCCTCAAAAACCCAGGCAGCCCAGCAGCATCAAGCCACTACTCAGACATTTGAGGCCATGCAGACCAGGCTTTCAAAACAACGGAAGTGTTTTCACATCCACACAGGCAACGTCACATCTGTCACTGGTAAAATCCACCGCTTTGTTCTGGCTTGCTGCCACCCTCCCTCACAGTGTGTGTCCTGTACTGCAACATCTGGCAGGAGCGTGGAGGTGTGCCTCACCTCCACCTTTACCTCTTCACCTCTGCTATCCAGCTGCTTTGGGAAGAAGCAGAACTCGCCTCCCTCTTACTCTCACTCTCCCAGTGCACGTGGAGAAACATGCCTCTTCTGATATAAATAAATACAAAGAAGAGAGGGATATCACATTCTGGGAAATAAACAATAACTATATATAAGTATGCATCATATAGAAGGAGCACAAAACAGCCAACATTGACTTTTGGTTGTTAATATCATCATTTTCAGTCATCTGTGGTTCCCACAGCTCACAGCTAAATTCTCAGAGCTGGAAGCATGCACTCAAAAAAAAAAACATACTCTGCCGTCATAAACAGGAAGCAATAATTGTGAGTAAAATACAAACCAAATATAAATAATCAAAGGTTAATTTCTTCAAATAATTCAAATACTTTTTTGTGTGTGTGAACATGCCCACCTTTATCAATAACAGAAAAAAAACAGCATTTGGCTCCATGTTACAGTTGTACAATGCTAACTAGTGTAGATGTAGCCCAAGTAGCTAATTATATGGTGTAACCAGTACAGCAATTTCAAAAGCATTTTTACAATAATGCAGTTTATTATTATTGACTGTATACAAAAGACTTACATGGCCACTGTGAATTCATTTGAGTGCAATTCAAATAAAAAAAAAAGACTTTTGTACAGTCGTCACAAGGGGCGGGGAACCCCAAAAGGTTAATCCTGTTTATCTGCATGTAGCGTTTTCAGTGGGAGAAATGTTTTTTTGTCACTCATCCACGTGACTTCTTCAGTCTCAGCTGACTGCAGGTTTCCCCAACCTTATAAACAGTACATTTAATGACTGAAACTAGCTGAACTAAACTAAACCACTGAAAGAACAATGGGCTGGGAGGTCAGTTCCTTGACCATTGATCAACAACTACTGATTGCAGTTGATCAGTAGTCACTTGGATGAGTGACGAAACATTTGTCCCACTGAAAACGTTACATCCAGATGAACAGAATCAACCTTTTGGGATTTACTTACCTGGATAATTATAAATAAAGACAAGAGGTGGGGAAATTAGATATAAAGATGGGTTTTAATACCACACTATAAACATGAGCATTTTACCATTTCTGTCTATCTATCTATCTATGAGTAAAGTAAAGTAAGAGTTCATTACTGCATTGAGTGTCTGCTTCAGCCTCACCCGTCAAACAGTGATCACATCTTCTATTTTCCCTCGGTTGCCGTGATATTTTGTGTCTCCCTTCTTCAATTGCTAGTCTGTGGTCTCTTAGCCTACACTTGGTTACAATCCATCTTTACTTTCTATCTGAAAGTTAAGAGATATTTTGGCAGTTCATAATCTCTCTAGGGCCAGATAACATTGTAATTTGCTGTAGTTTTTTATTTCCCATGTTTCAGATAGGTTTCCTTGCATTTGTCTTACTTTGGTTTACTCTGGCTGGTCACGGCACCAGCTGACACAAGGGACTGTTTTCTGCACTCAATTCTTTGGTTCAGAAGATTTGGGTTTATGCTAATTATTCTGTTAAGAGGCGAGGCATTACACAGTAACTTCAATGCCTCAGCGCTTTGCAGGATGGCATACTTGTTAGCCTGGCACTGGGACTGGAAGAGCAAGAAACATTAAGAAAAAAAAAAAAAAGAGCAAGAAACATATATGAACAATACTTAAAAGTGAAAACTGAATTATGTTCAAGTGCAGAACTACTGAGGTTTGCTAGATGCAGGACTTCAAAGAATCAAAACCACCTGAAAAACTAACTTGTTTAATAGTATCTACTGAATTAATCGTGACTCCTGTTCTTGAGGTCATTTAAAAAAAACAATTCCATGATTAAGAAGATATATCCTGTGTGCAATATGTTTGGTGTGCGACTAGTTTGATCGATATGACTGAGTAATTGATAAGCCAAAATACAGTAAAATACTGTAGCATGTTTCCCCACCTCATGTGGAAGCTTTGAAACTTTACAGAAGTAAAATAAAATGTGATGACACCTTTGCTCCTTGGTAATTATACATGCATATATGTAACAAATACACATTGCCACAATGCTAAACGTGCCCACTGAATCCTTTTGTAACCTTCTGAGTGTTTCCTCTTATCTTTGGTATTTTTTGTATAAAGATGTTAGCTAGCCTATGGTACCTATGCTAAAGTAGTTCCTGACTACATCTTCATATTTAAACATTTCATATCAATGTGCAAGTATTGGAGTGCTATCAATGCTGTTATCAACATTGAATTTTGGAGTTCCCCCTCCTGCTGACCTACTCTCATGTTTGGGGTTTGAATCTTTTTTTGTCTTATTTTTAGTGTCCTTAGACTTCATCATCTGGAGTATACGGCCCACCACACACACACACACACACACACACACACTACTACTCCTCACATGCACTTTCTCCTACACACAGCCTTACCATGACTAATAGAGCGCCTCTTGGCAGGCACAGGCTGAGTTCAAAGGTTAGCTCAGTGTCAATAAACAGGGGCGCATGTGATTGGTTAACAGTGACTCAAAGCATTACTGTAGCCTTCTATGACTTCTTTAAACCTGCACTATCAACTCTGACATTTTTGCAATTTACACAAATACATATATATCGAGAGAGATATCATTTATGCTAATCTCACTCAATTACTTGGGTTGTGTATGACATGGCAATGAATAAAAAGGCTGATTAAATGAAACCTCGTCTGAAGCAGATAATAACAGTTTCAAGACTGATAAAGATCTGCTTATTTTCTCGCATTATGTGGTTTGGTCCCCTGACGTGAGCTGCTGTGAGTCCTGACTTTGACCCTAATGATATCAAATCCTTTCCTTTTTAGCTTGTTGGTGGGTTCCTCCAATAGGCTCCTCAAGAAGACAGGTATAGTGTTTCTCCCTGAGCTTTATACTTGTGCTTGACCCCAGCACACAGAAAACATGTTAGATAATGGGCACGGGCCAACTAGTGGGGCCATGTAACAGCGTTTGATTGGAAAATCGCATACGTGGCTGAAATGGACGGAAATCTGATTAGTAACCTTGGTGACAAAGCAATAGGATCCATGAGGCTTTGCTTCAATCAGATGTGACAGGCTGAGTATTTGTCCTCAGCTCCGGCACACAAGGATCACCTCAGACTGCCAGGGCTGAGTTGGAGCATTAGGTAAAGTGCTGCAGAGCGTAACTGAATGCATGAGGCGAGAGTGGTAAACAGACATCTGATTGTGTACTGATAACCTGTACCATTTACCTGATTTAACTGCTCCCAGTGTCCTAGGTGCCATGTAACACCTCATTTTTTTTTATTCAAACAAACTGGATGATTCAGTATCTACAGACCTAAATATCAATCTTTTTTTTTTATAGCTTTTCTTTTTAATATTTGTGCTTTTTGACCTTTGCAGGAAGCAGAGCCGAGGCAAAGCAGCGGCCAGGAAAATCAGCAACCTGAAGGGTGAAAGCAGATTCCAGTAGTCAGGAATTTCAAACGATAACAAACATGTCAGACCTATTTAAAAGGCAAAGGCAGACTGCGTGGTGGAGCCACGAGGTGTATATTGTTTCTGATTAAGCTTTTCTCCGCTCATATTGCTACACTTTCTAACAATTTACTTTCAGTTCATTAAAGCGTCAAACATTATGCTTTGCCATCACTATAAAAAATAAATCCGCCCTGTGCGAGGAGTGAAGCAGAAAGATTGATTAGCCGCTCTGTTCTGGGATGCTCAGTATCTGCCTCTATTAACTAGACTATAAATGGATTTCGAAAGCATGAGCATTAAATTAATTTACAATCTTTTTACTTTTGACAAAATTATGCTCTCTGTAAGGCATCCATTTAGATTCCTATCTGTTTCTTAACCCTTAAAATTAACCATCTCCTCTTCTCAATCTACTTCTCTACCCGAAGGTCATGGATATTGATATCAAACGGTAACATTTCACACCAAAACACCTCATCCATTCCCTCTCTCTGTGTCTCCCCAGAGGGACAGTGTAAAACAGGGGTGAAGTGATGCATCATAAAAGGCAAGAACGCCAATAATTTCCCAGACATCTGCAAAAAATGTAACCTTTCCGTCGCTCTCATGATGTCAGCGAGCTGTTGTGTTCAGCGGGGGATTGGGCTAAAACACTTGTGGCGGAGCCAAGGTAAACCGTTCCAAATGGAGCGCGGCGCGGGAAAAGGGACACCATCGCAACAAAAGGAGTTAGATATGGATCGTTGGGTCTGCGCACCGGCCCCAGCTTGAGCCAATTATTGGTGTCATCTTGATCCAATTTAATCAATCTGAGGGGGGATTCAGAGAGGAGAGGGGGAGAAGAGGACGGGTGCAAACGTTGGTCAAATATCCTGAGCTGAACGTAGTGCTGTCACCCCCTCCACCAACCACCCAGCCTCTAGCACACACACCTCTATTCATCGCAGACATTTCTCCAATAGTCAATGAACTTTTTTATCAATTTCTTACTGCAATCTTCAGTTTGGGGAGATCTCACGTCTGTAACCACCTCAACAGATGTTACTTTCAGTTCCTCAAAGAGTATTACTGGGAAACACAAACAATGAAGGAACACTTCATAATATTCAAATTTTAGGTAAATGTGTCTGAGCCCATTTTTTTCTGTGCCAGTACAGCTAAACTATTTCTTCCTCTGAAAATGTAATAGAAGATCCAGCCAAGCTCTCCATGCCTAAAGGCATTGGATCCCACTGTTTAGCAGGCCTTACAGTTTGGACCTCAATAATGATTTTTTTTTTCCTGTGTATTCAAAGGTGGTCCAGCTTCACTGTTTTTCCTCCTTTTTTTAAAAAATTCATCCTAAGTAGAGCATGAGTGTTTAACATGACTGCTCCACTTTCACAGCTAACACACTATTAAGTGTTTCAATATAAAAAAAATATAGCCCTTTCTCACAGCAGGAACCTTCCAGGCAACTAGACACCGTTTAAGGAATTTAGGAACCTTACCTGTGTTTTGACCAGATGATTCAAGGTTTTTATTTAGTTCCTTGGCCGTAGTTCTTTGTGACTAAAAAGCATTCACTCGGTTGAGTTTTGTGAATTACTGGATAATGATCATCATCACCCGGCAAACATTTCGACCTTGAATGGCTGTTGGCTAGCAGTCTTTTCTCAACGTGTACTCCAAAATAAAAGCTGATCACAGATCTCACCCTGATCTCTGTGCTATTTTAAATTTTGTATACCTGTTTTTGGTATTGATACTTACTTGTTTGACTTGGGACAATTTTTACCTTAAAGAATTATTTTCTACTATGTCTATTGACTAGAATATAGTGAAATAAACAACTTTTTTTTTTAAAATCCGCTCTTTCTAGAATGACAAAGAAATGGAAAAAAAAAAGCACTCCACCTTAAAAGTCTTTACACACCACACGGTACAAAAATATGACACGAAATTCAGAATATTTTGAGTGCAAACTTGTTGTGTAATGTATATACTGTATATACTGTATACTATATATGCACACACTGAAAGCATTGTTATTTTGTGAAAAATACCTCCTCAGAAAATGCACTGTTAAAAAAATAAAGGAAGTCGACATCGAGCGACGATGAACTGGTTCTGATGTCGGTGAACAACAAAAGGAAGAAACTGAGATTCTGATTTTACGCAATTCTCATAAGAAGGCAGCAGCAGGGAGAATTTCATGGTTGTATCCAGGAGTTGAAGCTGTGTCACGACTGCTTTCATACATATTTCAGGATGTCAGTGGGTCAGTTCGAGCTGTTGTTGCGAGACCTGGGACCACATCTGAGGAGTCAGAGGATCATTTCAGAGAGTGTTTGGTGTGTGGAGGCCTTAAGGGCGACTCAAACCAACACCTCTTGTTTGAAAGTCCATCACTTACCCTGTTTCATTCTCACCCTACTGCAAGTCAAGTCCACAACATGCCGATGCTAAAGCATCCATTTAACTGCTTTAAATGGATGCTTTAGTGGCATTCATTTTTGGTAACACAAAACGACACTAACAACTTACTTTTCTCAGAAAGTCGACTGTATATAATATTCCATAATACAATATTTACAATATTTTTAATGGTGAACATTTTGTAAAATACTGATTTTACAATTCATCTTTCCCAGGACTGCTCGTCATCAGTGAAATACACATCTCAAGATTGCTACACTTTGCTCCTTTGCCATGCAAGAGACTCTTGTGGGTTGTCAATTAGCCTGTGCAACCATTTGGAAATGTTAGAGTTTTTAAGGCGTTGTGTCATTACTCTGTCTCAAACATGACACAGGGTAACGATAAACTGAAAGACGACAGCAAATATTTCCACAGATTTCTCATTTATGTACCTACTGCCTCAGATAGTCAGTCATGACATTGCATAGTTCTTCTAAAGAACTCATTTGCTTCCTGAGCAAAACCAGATAGCATCTGTGTGAAAAGGCAGCGCTTACTCTGTGGAATGCTGACGTTGCTGTGCCAGCATGCTACAGAAAATCACCCACTGTTGCAGTCATTTATCTGATTACAACTTTTTTTCACAGATTTAGCTGGTATTTGATTTCAATTATTGAATTAATGCTATATGCACCAAAGATGCAAACTAATCATGAAGCAGGGTCTCTAGACAGCCATTAAAAGTGCATCTCTGTGTTCAGTAAAAGAAAGTTGAATAAAAGAGATATAGCATGAGCTGACATGCAGTGTATTAGCAGCAGCAACTTTAGCAGGACCGAGTGCAAATGGTAAATGGACTGATTCTTATATAGCGCTTTTCTACTCTCCCGGAATACTCAAAGCGCTCTATACAACAACCTCATTCACCCAATCACACGCATTCATACAAGCACTATATTCTATACTTAGTGCTCTATCTATCATTCATACGCATTCATACTCCGATGGATGCACCGGAGAGCAACTTGGGGTTAATATCTTGCCCCAAGGATATTTGGCATGCAGACTAGTGGAGCCAGGGATCGAACCACTAACCTTCCAATCAGTAGCTGACCTGCTCTACCACCTGAGCTACAGCCACCCCCGCAAACATCAGACGTGTACACAGAACCAGTGCTGTAGGAAAATCATCACTAACTGTCTTCAGAAATACTACAGCTTGGCTCAGAGATGGACAAACATGTCCTGTACTATACATGAAACATGAAAAAGGGGGGCCGCCTGTAACAGGAACTGGTTATCTTTAGTAATCTTTAATTCACTCAAAAGACAGTCTGTAGGTTCAGACTGTCAGTGACCTTTTCTCACCTCTGCTCGTCTCCTTTGCATTCATTCAGCTATTTAAAGAGGAGTATAATGACTCCATGTTTCTAATCCCTCATGTGTGAAAACAACAGCTCATGCAGTGCAGGTGTCCGTTTTTTTTTTTTTTCCGTCTGTTATCTGGCTAATTTGCCTAACTTGCACAGTTTTTCAGATGTCACTGCAAATGCAAACAGGAATGGATAAATGGGACTTTTATTTCTTAGGAGCCGCGACTCCATGGAACCTAGGATATTTGGTTGGAAAAAAAAGGGCCTGCTGTGTGTATGTGCTGAGCACTGAGCAGTTCTACTGAAGTGCATCCAACATATACCTGCGCAGTAACAAGCCTACACTCAGACACGCAGCGCATAACGACTGACATCTAATCAGCGTTTCGATCTCCAGAAGTCTGTTCAAATAATTAAGGCTCTGGAAAAACAATAGACATGACCGGTTATTATTTTTCATCTAAAGCCAGGTCGCGTTCCCAATTACTCTAAAATGTTGTGATGACATGCTCTCTGTTTTCACTGATAATATTTATATTATTCCAGGTAATGGGTCTCGGCAGGGAAAGCGAAGAAGATGGTCACTATTAAAAGGAGCTTAAAGCTGTGTCGCAGCAGAACATACGCACAAAAGTGTTTTTATTCATTCAACTCCACTTTTATTTTGCTTATACTAAAGTATGTGATCAAATGAGCTTTGAGGGATTTTTTTTCATGTATATTCTATATATGTACACCGTTTACACAAACAGGTTTTGTGTTTTTCTACTAACATCACAGTCCTTACGTCTTTTCCTAGTTGTTGCTGTAATTTTCTTCATCTCCCGCCAGCCCTGTGATGTTGTGGCCGTCCTGGAAGCCAGTGTGTGCATCCACAGGATGGTAGCCAATTATTTGGAGCCCACTCCAGTTTTCTAAATTAAAAATGGCCTCCTTCCACTGTTGACCTTGGATCGGCTTTCCATTTCTTATTATTATTAGGTTATTAACGCAAACCCCTGAAAGTATCTTTTTAAAGTCTAAAACAAATTTGATTAGGCCTCTTTACTCGCACCGGTGCAGACATACCTATCGCTGTCTTACTCCTGTCTGCTCTCTATTACCTTCGACACTGAAGTCAGTGAGAGAGGCCGGACCTGAAAGCTTATATCCCTCTGCATGCCGCACGAGGCAGAGGGGGGTGCCGGGTTTGCAGCACATTACCGCTTTATTGAATTAATTACGATAAGGATCATAACTTTAAACGCGGGGTGAGGCGTGGGGCGTTCTCCGGCACGGATTGCTTGGAGCAATTTCTCTTCTGAACGACGGTGGAGGGGTTATTGGATCTGTCAGGCCTGAACTCTGTGGCATGGTAACGAGGTCCATAAGGTAAGTCAAGGTTGGGCACAGTTCGCCGTGTTGATCCCTATATGCCTGCAACACAGGGAAATTTGTACTACATACTGAACAAATAACAAGAAAAGAGAGGGAAAAAGAGGCGACTGGTGAGGCCTTGCTTTTCATGGCGCCTCCGGAGGGTCACGCGGGTTTATCCCCAGGTCCATTTACAGTTCCAGTAGATGCAATGAAGTGTGTCATTATATTATGATGCTGCTTGGATGTTGCAAAAATTCACTTTTTTTCCAGCTGTCCCAACTCTCTCAAAGGACTGTGTACTTGTGGTTTACAGAAGATTCTTCCGTGGGGTCCAAATAGCCTCAGAACCCAGTAAGTGGCCAATTACAGTGACACTGGCGAGACCACATGAGTCGGCAAAGCTATTTTTGCCTAATGCAGCTGATTTAAGGTTTAAATTAGGTAAAGGATGGGGTTAGGCAGAGTGCTGGCATGCTGTCATGTCAAGCCAAGAGGTTAAAGAGACAATAAAAGTCGACAGAATGCTTAACAATGCAAGGATGTGCGCGTGCACGTTGGCGTAGAAACGCTGACCTCCTAGTGAGCGTATTCTTCAAAGACTTGCACGCCCATTGAGAGTCCTTTCTTATTTCCACCAGCGGCACTGAAAGTGGTACTGAGTGGTGGTGAGAAACATTTGTGGATTTCTTTGGGCATTACAAAGGTGAAACGTCAGCGAGCGGAGCTGAGGAAGGAAGGAAATCACCGCGGATTAGTCGGTTTCGGGTTAGCGGCCGCATTGATCAATAGACCTCCCCGGGCTGTTGATGATGTGCAGATATTGTTTTTATTGCTTTGAGCGCCCACCAACATTTTAGCACATGTGACAGCTCTCCAAGGCTCCTCGCTTTGACTTCTCAGACATGTGAGGTGTGTTTTTTTTTTTTGATGTGCACGCCCCAACAGGCATGTGTGTGTGTGTGTGTGTGCGTACGGCCGAGAGTTAAATATGTGCAGATGTATCATAATATTTTCACTGTAAGAAAGTGTCTTTGAGGCACAATAACCTGCAGCTGAATCAGCGTGCTGCCCCGCCACGTGAGAGTCTTTCACAGGAGCACTCCAACTATCTGGAGAATGCGAAGGCTCGCTCTGGGTGAACACTCCAGTCATCTGTCTCTTACTGCTTGTACACTCGTGGCCATTCCCGGTGTTTAAATATACAGAGCCCGGTAAGGCTTTTTATTTTTTTATTTTATTTTTTTATACACACACGCTCTTGTAGAAATATATGCACTGATCTGCACACCTTTTAATTGACAATTATTTTTTTGTCCCAAACGCATTCAGGCGATGACAATAATTTGTCATCTTTTATGCAAATCCAGAAACATGGCGAGTTTTATAATATTGCAGCTCTGCCCCTATTTACTGATGAAGGGGTAAATAAGCCTGCTGATGGGAACTGTGCTGGGAGATAAGATGCAGTTGCAGGTTTGTACAGCTGGCTCTTGTTTTGGGTGGGTGGGTGGAGGGGGGACTAATTCCAAATCAAAATACATCAGCATCAAAGAGCCTCTAATGAATCTCTGAAGAATGAAGGCAGGAATCAATTTCTAGATGTCTGTGTGGTCTGTAAATGCTTTAGTGTTTTCTTGTGGCTATGACTGACAGTGACGTCAGGATGAGTGTGAGTGGAGCCTGTTGTATTTGAAAATACACCAGCCTGTTTAGCTGTGCTATTTTTGAGGGATGATCTCAGTGCTGTTGCAGCACTGCATTGCTAACTGCTTTTTAACCCCGCCATCAGCCCCAGCATCCACCTTTAAACCCTGTTTACATATAAACAAATTCTTTGATTGCCCATTGTTTCATAGCTACCGGACATTTCAGGCTCTGTTGCCTGGATGAACTGATTTATTTACAACCCCTCATGTGGCAGTCAGTGGTATCCCTCACTGGATTTGGTCATTGTTTAAGCTTCTCAGCTCAAAGTTGTCAAACTGTAACCTCAGGACCGACTGCTCACCTAGCATTAGCAGCAGTTGTTTAAAATGTGAGTCTACCAGTTGGCAATTACATGCAATTCGTGTGTGAGAATATGGCGATTAACAGTGAAAATCACAAATCTGTTGAAGTGGCTTGACCTCATGCCAACAGTAAAAATATGGATGCCTCACAAGAGTCCTGTTACTCTCCACTGTCTGTTAGAACCGTTCATTAGAAAAACTGTTATTCACTTGTGTCAGTGTTATTTGAAGAAACTTGATTAACTCGATTAAGCAAATTAGCTTGTTAACTTGACTGGCAGAGTGCTAGATTTTTCCTTTAGCTTTGTCAGGGATGACGCAGTTGTGCACGTCCTCCGGTGCTCTCTTGAGTCTCCAAAAATGAGGCAATCCTTCTAGAAACAACCAAAAAGTTAAAATGGCCAACTTCAGTAATGAAATTAATACATGTTTGTGCCTTTAGAGCATTTTAATGGAATTAACAGACACCAAAAAAAAAAAAAAAATGCAGCCTGTTGTGCGTTACAGTTATGGTGAATGACATCTTATTGTTTTGTATTATTATCACTAATTAACAGAGGGTCGTAAACACACTGCTCATTACTGCAGCTTGGTAATCGAGCCTTAACTAACCTAGGCTGAGTTTTCAGCAGGCCACCTTCTGACCTTCTGAAGAAAAAAAAAAACAATCACAGTGTGTACTAAACACAGAGGCTCCAATTTGTGGAAACCTGTGCATGATGTCATGCTGCAATCCCTATCCAAATATTGCACACTGTAAACACCAATATGTATATGTCAAAAATATAAATGTGGGCTAAGGGATATGATTTAAACATGTTTGTTGGTTTGAATATTTTTCAACAACATAAAAAACTGGGTTTTTTTTACATTACACAACCCTGGTGCATAAAAATAAAAACACTAATGAACACAAACAAGCTGTTGGTCCATCCAGCCCTCCTTCCCTCCCTCTTCTGCTGAAGTGTGGACACTCTTTAAATGACATCCCGTCTGAACTCCACAGAAAAGCCTCTTTCTTTCACACTCTGGGCCTTATTGGCTCTGCTATCTCTTCATCTCTGGCCCATTTTTCTGGCTTGCTCTCTATCTTTACATCTCTGTCTCCTTTCCTCTCTCTCTCTCTCATTTTTTTAAATCCTCATTCATCCGTCCTGTAATTTTTTCCCCCCTCTCATTTTATCATCTTTTCTTTCATTTCGCTTTTAGCCAAAACACTTTTTTTGCTGACTTATTTTGCTTAAGATGATCTCTTTATTTCTGGCTTTGTGTCACTCTCCCCACCGCCCACCCTCCTCCTTTCCTTCTCTTTATCCATGTGAGTCCACAGCAGTGGTAGTTTTGTTTTTGCTCTCTTGTCACCTCATTATTTGTTGTGCCACGGTACAGTAAATGTTTCTGATAGAGATAGGAGCTGCTGCGAGAGCGCTCCTTCGATTGTTTTGTGTTTGTTTTGTTATCCTTCCCTCACTCTTTCTCTCTTCATCTCTGCGAGGCGAGCGGGACCGAGTCTTTATCTGGTAGCCAAGTTTACAAACTGGAAGGAAAGCGAGGCTTAAAAGAAAAAAAACAGCTTCGCTACTCTTTAACGTAAACACCAGCACGTTAACTAGACCAAATATTTACCTTTCGCCCCTCTTCATCCCTCTGTTCAGCTTGGCTTTCGCCTTGCAGTGCCACACGCCGGCAGATGGATATCACATACTGGCTATATCAATAATTTTGGTTTAATATAAGGAGCCCACAGTTTTTGAAATGCGCTTTAATGGGCGTGTGTGTGTGTGTGTGTGTGTGTGTGTGTGTGTGTGTGTGTGTGTGTGTGTGTGTGTGTGTGTGTGTGTGTGTGTGTGTGTGTGTGTGTGTGTGTGAATAGCTGTCTACAGGTGTTTCACACTTAAAATACTCAAAAGACACTCATAAACATCTATCTTGTTTTCATATTCATTTTCAAGATAATGAAACAGACACACACTCTCTCACTCACATACACACTTGCACCTTGCACACAAAAGCACTTTAGAGCTTTTTACAAAAAGTGAACACACGCACACGTATGTGCACACACAATTTGGATGCTGTTTTTTTAAAAGGTGAAACAAAAAAGGATATGCTTTGGTTTAAATAGCCGGTTAAAGCCACTTAAAGCCAGCTGCTGATAAGCTGTGTGTGTGTGTGTGTGTGTGTGTGTGTGTGTGTGTGTGTGTGTGTGTGTGTGTGTGTGTGTGTGTGTGTGTGTGTGTGTGTGTGTGTGTGTTGAGCTCTCTCAGTGCTCCGTGCTCATTGTGTTTGTGTGTTTGTTTAGGGGCACAGCCTTTGTTTGTGCCTATCAGTCACCTCATCATTCTCTTCCTGTGCCGTGTGCGTAATGTGTGTGTGTATGTGTGTGTGTGTGTGTGAGATTTGTGTAAATGGATGATTTTTTTTTTATTTCTATTTTTTGTCAGTGACCAGATTTGAGCAGTTACAACATGTAGTGAAGCAGCAGTGACACTCTTTTGTGTGAGTCAACAAAATGCTCAGCAGAGCACTGTGCTTTCTTTGCTCAGGAGCACATGCAGACGTTCTGAATACTCTGCATGCGTGTGTACTGTTGACGATCAGCTGCGAGTGACAGCAGTTAAGTTGGGACTGTTAGTAATGAATGTCATTTTGCACTTTGGCTCCGAGCCAAAGTCCGCTCAGAGCTCATTCATTCACCTCATTCATTTAGGGGCACCCTCTTTTTAAAGCAAATCCTTTCTCAGTTTACATACAAAAAATAGACCCCCCCCCCTTCCCCCCCAAAAAAGGGCTCACTTTTACATATGGTACCCTCATTATTTCCGACTTTCTCTGTCATTGATATTAGCATAAATAATGCAAAAGTAAGCTATACAGTACATGTTTAAAAGACAATAAGGAAAAATAAGGAAACCTTTATTATGGACTTTAACTGGAGCTCCCCTCTTGACCTTTTGTAACTTTGCCATACATCATAGTCTTTGTTAACTGGGGCTCAATTCAGTTCCGTTCAGTTCAGTTTCTTTTATATGGTGCCTAAAATAAAATAATGACAAATAACTTGCTTTGCATTTACATATACTTACTTTCTATTAACTTACATTTACTTTTCATTTATCTGTCTTGACTTTGCATTTAGTCATACTTACTTGGTATTTACTTATACTTACTGTCTATTTACTCTGGGTGAAATAAAGTATGGAACAAGTTCTAACAGGTTTCTCTTGTTAACCGTCACTTGATACGCTGGGTACCTTCCACCCTCCACTATTTCATGCATGATGTTCAGCAAAGGATTATGCCATGGGAGGATGTACATTGTTAGTTTTAATGATGTAGTTTTTCACCTTTCCTCTTAGCAAACAGTATCAACTGAGCAGAAAGGGGCACTAGTGTTTCCAATGAATTTTAAAATCACACAGTATCTTTAGATACTTGAGAATTTTATTTATTTACAACTGCAAATTTAAAAACAACAGAAGTAAGAAATGCCATGTTCTGCTCTTGATGCATGTAAAGGTCATTGCGGCACCATTCTTCATTTATGCTTACAGATAAGTACCAGGATTTGGGCAACCCCCCCCCCCCCCCCCCCCCCCCCCCCCCCCCCCCCCCCCCCCCCCCTGGTTTCTTGGC
>VURO01003933.1:0-11471 GCA_015108175.1 Pelvicachromis taeniatus | reverse complement strand
TGGAAGTTAAAAAAAAAAAAAAAAGAAAACCTCCTGTTATTGTTGTGTTATTTTCACTTTGAATCCATAGAAACTACACACTTGCACATGCACGCAGGTGCGGTTTTGCACTGCGGCGGCTTGATTGGCAGGCAGTAGAAAGGAGAGGAAGTGAGGCTGACAGGACTCTCAGGTGGTGTTAACTCCTGACTGACAGGCGGGCCGCACCCTCACTGACAGATCAAGTTAACTCTTTCCTGTCCAGATTACTTATGATTTGATTTAAATCAATGATATTAATTACCATTAAATGGGGAAAAATGTTTAGAAAAGTAGATTAATGTTATACAGAAGGTTACGATGTTAACCATGATATTCAGCATAAATGACTTGCTGTAATATGTAATGATGGTTATTTCCTTTAAGTTTTATGTGTAGCTTGACTGTGAATTTAAGGATCCATTTCACTGTTTGACAAGCTGACCTTTGCCCTTTGCCTTTGTCTCGGTCTCACTTTTTTTCTCCACCTCTCTCTCCTTCTTGTTGAGTACTATCTTGCATCTGGTCTCCTCTGCCTTCTCCTGTTTCTCTAGAGTGTTTCTGCTGATCCCCGACTTTCCCTGAAGTTCCCCAGGGTGTGTGTGTGTGTGTGTGTGTGTGTGTGTGTGTGTGTGTGTGTGTGTGTGTGTGTGTGTGTGTGTGTGTGTGTGTGTGTGTGTGTGCAAAGCCAGGTGTCTGCTCTTTGGGCTGTGTCTGTCAGTGGTGTTGGGGTTAAGGGAGAGGCGGAAGAGATGTGTGTGTGTGTGTGTGTTTGTGTGCGTGTGTGTATCTGTGGGTGTGAGTAGGAGCTGCCGGGGCACTGTGACCAGGAGCGTCTGGGAGAAATTCTCTGCATTCCCAGGGATCGGCTTGGGATAAAAGCTCCAAAGCACTGCCATGCACCTGGCTGAGAACGGGGGATGGAGAAACAGGCATGATCCAAACCCTGACACACACATACACACACATATGCACAGAAGCATACAAGCAGAGGCGTCATCTCTGCACCAATTAACCTGAAATGTAAAACTACACCAAGTACAAAGGTCAAAAAGAAAACTTGAACTCGAGGACCCTGCTTTTTCTACTTTCCTGACACAACAAAACTGATATTTTTCACTGTCGTTGTGTTTCTCTGCTCGTAAATAGCCATTTAAAACAGGTTCTTTGAATTCTTTTAGCAGAAGCAGAAGAAAATGGATTCTTTCTTAATAAAACTGCCTTCATACGTTTTACATGCCAGTCAAGCTGAGTGCATAAAAAAAGAAAAGTCAGTGAAAGTGTGCTGGGGAAGTTGTTTGTGTGATCAGAGGCTCTTGACAGTCTGTCATCTGTCAGCACTAGTCATCAAGAGCTCTGAGAAAACAACCACAGATGGAGACGGGCTTGGTGTGAGGAGCGAGGGCTGCTGCAGCAGACATAACTCTGGTTAAACAGTGTTTGTGATTACTAAATATGTGGTTATATACAGTATGTGGACACAGCAAGCCCAAACCAACCGACTTCATGAAATGCTTGTTGAGTTAGGCCTGAGATGATGATGCTGTGAGGGTAGTTTTGTACTTTTACTCTTCTTTTTTTTTTGTAGCACTTTTCATTGTTGAATTTTAAGAAATTCCACAACATGACATTTTGGAGAACATAGTCTAATTATTGCCTTCTTAGGACCATATAAATGAGAACATTTATACAAATTCTACAAAGGATGTTGCAGCCTGGCTACAACACCAAAAAACTTAATTTTATATTTCTGCTTTCGACGACAACAGAAGTTTGTTTTGGGTTTTTTTCTTTCTGTCAAGGCAAGAGTTGAGGCAAAGGTCAGCCAGATTGTGCAAAAACCACCAATACTCAACTTCACTCAACTTGGCAGACAGGTAGAGCAACAGCAACTGCCTGCAGTGCAGTTTTTAGCTTTAACACAAGCAAAAGCGATTCAAACTTTGCTTTTTCCTGTGGCAACTATAATGAAAATTTAAGGGTTAGGGTTATCCTTGCCAAGGATAGGGAAATGAATTGTCCAAAATAAAAAAAGATTCAACTCCTTGTTCTGCTAATCCTTTCCATTTTCTTTTTTGATAAAGTTTATTGTTAGGGCTGGATCAAGTGACGCTGAATCCTCACTTAGTTATGGTGTAATAGGACAAGGCCTCATGTGGTGTTCCAATGATGCACTGTGTGCTTCTTCTTTGCTCACTTTTTTTTAATTGTGCCTTTTGTTCTGTCTCCATGTCTCCTTGAAAGGCTCAAGGAGGGGCAGTCATGGGGTACCATGACTGCCCCTCCTTGAGCCTTTCTTCCTGTTGAAAGGAAGTTTATTGTTCCCACTGTCACCTTGTGCTTGCTAAGAGAGAGTTGTATGATTGTTGGGGTATTTGCTGCATTATTGTAAGGTCTATACCTGCCTAATGAAGTTGAATTGAATTGAATCCAGTACCTCAACTACATAAACTTGAAGCAATTCAAGAACAAATCCACTTTAAGTGCTGTACAAAAACATGACTTATTCCTTATTACATATTGTCCTTTTAATTTTACTTCATTTTCAATCATTGTCATTTTTAGTCTCAACATGCTGCTACATTAAAGTGCTCTCAGGATCACTGATGTTCTTTTTTCCATTTCTCACTCCTCATTTAAGAGCTTTACTGACACCCAGCTGAACAAAACACATAGCTGATGAAGTTTCAAATTATTAAAAGCATGCAAAGTGCTTCACAGCTGTTGTACTTAAATACAGGACTCTATCATTTCAGTGATCATGTGATGGATCCTTCTCTGCATCTGACTGCTCAGTTTTAAGTCCATCTCTTTGATACAGAACAAGTGTTTACTTGTACTTCACTCCCCTTCTGTTCCTTTGTTATTCCTCCCTTCCCCTCTCCCTCTTTCTCCTCATCCCTGCCTCTCTTCTATGTGTTTGTGTGTCTTTAAGTCTGTGTGTACGTGCAGGTGTGTTTTTGTATGCGCATGTATTTCTGTGTCTGTGTGTTGCTGGAATGTTGACCCCAAAAGGAAAGGGGGTGAAAGACTTCCCAGACATCAAAGGGCGGGTAGCTGACAGGGAGAAGAGGGGGTGATAAGTCCAGTCGGATGACAATAGACCACAATGCACACCTGGACTGTATGGAAAGGCAGCGACGTGGAGAGAACTACACACACACACACAGACATACATCCACACATGCAGCACACTCGCTGCTCAACACATTCTCATTCATTTCACTCTCTTAGCTATGCTTCAAACACACACACACACACGCACGCACACACATCCTCTTAAATGCCTTTGAGCACTTAGCTCAGTTACCTTGCATGTCACCGTAACATTCATTCGCTCCTCTCAACCTCCCTCCAATCCACCTATACACACCCCCACCCTACCTTATTCCCCAACCTCTGCACCCACAGGTGTTGGGGTCTTTGTCCTAAGACATGTGTGAGCAGCCCGATGTTGTGACGAGCCCTCAGACCCTTAACCACCCCAACGTCTCTTCTCTCAGGTGCAGCGGGATTCTCAGGTGAACTTGGTTAGGAAGGAAGACAAAGATTAAGGATTACTTCACACCTGAGAGGTCAAAGCATTTAACTTGGACTCCAGACATATGCTCAGCTACGATTTCAATGCGACAGTTTAGGGTCATATGTTTTGGTAGAATAATCATTCAAGCCACATTCAAGCAGCAGCTCCTGCCACATTGTTTTGTAAGTTTTGTGTGTCTTCTTTGTGACATATGATGGCAATTGTTTCTGCCAATCAGACATCCAACAGGCACTTTTGTGGATTATAAATGGCCTCAAACCCTAAGTTGTAATAAAGCAAGAACGTGTTGATCAATAGTGCAAATTTATCTAAATATAGCATCTTGTGTTGTGTGCAGCCTACCAGTGTGAGTACAGTATGTGCCTGTAAATGTCTTGTTATTGTATTAATAGACATCGTTTGGTTCTTTTGGGAACCTGTATGACTTCTTCCAGGAAGGAATACACAGTGTCCTTTATATACACATCAGACAATGATTTCAGAGGAGTGTTGAGACCAGTGACGAAGGTTCTGAGAAAAATAATTTGACATTTATCTACCTAAAAACTTGTGGAAGGTCAAGCTGGTTTACAATGATCTCAAAGAGGCTGAAAGGTCCACAAGTCAAAGCGGTTCAAATAGGTTTTGTTTGAGCAAAAACACACCGAGCCATGACTTAACAACTAAATATAAAGACTTTGAATAAGATTAGGATAAATACTTGTCTTGTGAATCATTTTTGACATACAGCCCCTGCTTTGTTTTGATTCTCTAAGCCTTGTGAACTTATAAAAGTTGTCTTTTGAGTAGCCAAGAAGGTGTTTTGTCTGATAAATCCCAAGGACTTGGTAGGGAGGCAAAGCGTGGGGATAGCACAGAGAATATGGAGAGTTATCCTTCACCCTATCATTTATTGTTACATTGTGGGGTCAGAAGGTGGCAAAATGTCACTGAATACTGGCCTAGAAAAACATGATAAAGGATGTATAGGGGAATTTATTTCCTATTTTCACACCAGTTTGTTAAACTTCAGGAATGTCTTAAGGCATAAAGACCTGGATGACCTCTAATTTTTTGAGCTGAACTGACATTAATGCTGAATTTAAGATTTGAATGTTTAAATGTCTGTGCGTATGCATAGAAACGCTTTTGCATGCTTGCCCTCATTAACAATCATACCACAAAAAATGAGGGGAAAGACGCTGGGCTACTACCACCCACTCAAGGCCTCCTTATCGGACTGCACGCCAACAAGGAGGGGTCCAATTAGAGTTACTCTTTACCCTCATTTCCTGTTTTTCCTGCCAGGATGTCCCGTCACCTTGGTGACCCAATGACACGCAGCTTCTTAGCAGCCTCTTAGCATCCAAGTTCATCAAAGAAGTAGGCCTCAGGAAATTTGTTTAAAGTTTCTGAGAGGGAATCAGTTTATTTCCTAATGGACACTCATTAGAACAGCAGTCATCTGCATCTTGTTCGTTGTGATTGATTTCCCACTTTTTCCTTGATTTCGTTTTGTTTTTTTGTTCTAACCAACATGCTAATTGATAGTGTTTTCATTACAAATAACTTGTTATGTCATTTAAGTTTCTACATGCTGAACTCACATTATTTCAAAACTCTGCTCATATTTCTTGGCCACAAGAAAAGAGGGGATTGTAAGTGAATATAGAAATCCAGGACTAGCATAGACATGGAACAACCAAATGATAAGTTGTGAGTATGTACAGCTTTGGGCAGGCCTGAGGGGATGACATGTATCAGTCAGCCAGCACCTGTTGTGCTTAAAGCAACTTAAACTTTGTTAACCAGTGCTTAAAAGGTCTTTGACCCTGTTTAGTGTGGTGGTCACTCCTTTTAAGTTACTGGCAGTTTGGTAATCCCCTAAACTTGAGATAATAACAAGAATTTTCCCCAAAACACTAAGAACTGATTTTAGCTGGAGTATTAGGTGATTAGGGGACAGTTAGGAAAAATAAAGCGTAAAAAAAAAAAACTTGTTATGCTATTCCTGAGGTTCTAATCGTTAACCCTCATTGGTGTAGTTTCATGATTTAAAGTGTATAAACATGTGGCCTGAGCGTATCTGCCACACTGTCCAAATACTACTTGATGGTGTTTTTTATTTTTGTTTTTTCCTTTTACATTATAAGATTTGGTACAACAAATGATACTTTTCACAGAAAGAAGAAAGACAAGGAAAATCCTGGAAGTTTTTTTCCATTTATGAAATTCATGATTTGGCCTCTAGCCTATCCCAGCTGTCATAACGTGAGAGCTGGGTGCACGCTGGACAGGTCATCAGTCTATTGTAGGGCTCATGTTTTGTTTTTAATAAGTGATAATGCAGCAGTTTTACTAGTCTTACTTGAGAACCAGTTGGTTTGTGTGTATCACACATTATAAAATGGGTTGTGCACTCCTGGTGCAAACCATTTTAAGATCTAGATAAGAGAGCAACAACAAGAAGCTAGAACCAGCTCAGTCGAGGTGGGCAGATTGATCTAAATACTGATAGTATGGATACAAACACTGGTATTGGTGTCAAATTGATACTAATGCAATAGGATTGATACTTTGTTTCTATCTTTAAGTTCAGTATGTAGCCCACTGAATTGCTTTGAGTTATTTTTTGGAAATGAAAAACTGTAACTTAAAGATGAACTATGAAAAATGTCTGAATCTTTTTTGTGTGACTGTCACGTCTATTTTTTACTGCCTTTACTGCAGAACTGACGTTGACTGAGGTTTCGCTTTAGAGACGGGCACATTTATATTCTAGGTCTCCAAAAAGCTCAGTTTAAAAAATACATGAAAAGCTGAAAGGTGTTTTTCTTATGGTAATTATTGCAATTAATTATTATTATAAAGTAATATTTTTTTAATTAATTATTTTTTAATTAATTATTGTGGAAAGTAAAAATCAAAGTGTGTAAGTATTTGTTCAGAATTTGCAAACTGATGGTGACTCATCCCATAAGTCATGACACACTGCTCTCCCCTACATAAGCTGCCTTATGCCAGTGTCAGCTAAACAATTTATAGTAGCGCAAAACACTAGCAGACAGGCTCACCATGTAATGTTAATGTGATCCTGTCATTTATATTCAAATGATAATTTAAAATATCTACTTTTAATTACTCATAAATCACTTACCATGACTGCTGAAGTACTGAAAATGTTACATAAATAGACAAACACAGCGGCCTGTCAGTCTGTCATCACACGTATCCATATGCTCTTTGTCCTATTGCTAGAATCAGGTGTGTATTATCATCACACCTCTCTCAGTGACTGCCTGACTAAGGTTACTGCTGATGTAGCTGCAGTGCATTGGGCTAAAATGATACTTGTTGGCTACCAGACTTCAGTGCCAACACTATGTGGTCATTTATGCATTTTCAGGTTTATTTAAATATATCACTATGCATGTGATTAAAGCAAATTCAAAAGTCAAAGCAAAAGATGCACGTGTACCCTTGTTGGAACATTCTCTGTGTGTGTTCCTTTGTGGGTTATGCTAAAGGTCAGGGTGAAGCTCAGGGATACATCTAGGCACACGTTCACCCTTCCGCACCCCTGTACCGATTTCCCCCTTTCATTCATAATAAGGTTAACGAGATCTGTCACCACCTCGGCCCTGCGTTTGTTATGAGTGGGCTCTTTCCTGTGTCAGGTAAAAATAATCGAGAAGTTCCACATACACTCATACGTCCTCTGGGCTCCTGGTTGGCTGACTTGTTTTTATTCTCAAGGGGGAAAATGTTGGATAGAGAGGAGGACAAAAAGGAAGTGACTTTAGGTTTATGGCTCAGAGTAGAGAATGTTGTCAACACCTCTTTGTCGGTATTCTCATTTTACCTGCTAAAGGCAGCTATTTAAATATTTGAACAGTAGAAAAAAGTATGAGATTTTAGCAAGCTGTACGCAACAAGCTAGCTAGTGGGTTATGCTAAATGCTAATTTCTTGCATACGCATCCAAACAAGTGGAATAAAAGTTGCTCTGTTAGCAGGAACGTGTTTCTATGACTCTAACTGCTCCACCACCCAAACTGTTAATAGATTGAAAACAAACTATTGTGTGTTGAAGAGCCTTTTCTGCAAAGGATGTTTACTAGAATGTTGTGTTTCTGAAAAGACAGAGGGTCCGAGGATCACAAACACAACGCTGTTCTTGTTAAGTGTTGCATGTACTGAAACACTGATTCAGTGAATTGCAGCAAAAATGTTGGGGGAAAAGTCTAACTATGAATGATTAAATAATTGTGTGACCTCCTGTAAGTGGCTATTGTTAAAGTGCCTTGCCTACCTCATCTGACATCCACTCTAACTTAGTGCCATAAACAAACAGGCCACTGGCTGTGATAGCAACAATCCTCGAGTTGAAATCTTTATGCACCTGTCAGCAAATGCGGACACCCACAAGAATTTGCACCCACCCACACTTTCTCGCTACACGGGAGCCATCTATCCCAATGGGGGTAGAGCTGTAGGTCCATGTAGGCCAATGTCAGTGTTAGAAGAAGCAAAATATTTTCATTGCCAGGGTATCTGTTCGTGTCAACAATCTGATGTGTGCACCAGGTTGAGATATGCGGTTCCCATGAGGCCCGTGGCCTCGGCTGCAGGGCAATGAAGGTGAGGAGGGGGTTGCGGGATTGGTTGTTCCCAGATATCAGGAACATGGTGAGTGTCAACACATCCAGAGGGACAGATAGAGTGAGGTCAGGATGTGACAGACGAGTGATAGACGTTTATGATTCTACAATGGAGTCGGTCATTTAACTTTTTTTAATGTAGTGAAACAGATTCATTATGATACACTGACCTAAGTCGGGTTTTTTCTTTGAAACAAAGACTTATAAAAGTCCAGTTGACCAAAATGACACCTGGCAAAAAGCTTTCAATATTTAATTGGTAGCTGCTACAACAACAGTTGTGTTTTAACTCGTTTCCAGTCCAAAGCAATAACAATGTTAATACTTACATAGCTACGTCATAGCAACATAGTTATAATTTATTGTCAAAATATTCATTCTTGATATCAGCAATTCTTTTACTACTAGGGGGAATATCAGTGGTTGTAATGGATATTTATAAATATAATGTGTAGATATAAACTGTCCTGTTATAATTCTGTTATAATTCAAGTCAATGATTTATTTTTGATTACATGTAAATCTAATTTCCAACAAAACAGCTCTGGCTAGTCAAAAAAAAAAAATCCCTTGTCACTAACAACAATATTCAGTGTAGATATCTGCATTGTCATTAACAGTTTATCAGTGTTGGGTAGCACAGTCATGTGGTGGTTAGCCCTGCTGCTTCACAACAAGAAGCTCCTGAGTTCAAGTCGACCAGCCGACTGAGGCCTTTCTGGAAGTTTCTCCGTGATTGCATGCTCCATCTATTTCCTACCACAACCCAAAGACATGCAGGGGGGATTGGCTAATTCCAACTTAGCCGGCCATGTGAATTGTCTCTCCTAGTCTTACAAAAGACTGGTAACCTGACCAGAATGTTCCCTGCCTTTTGCCCAGTGAAACCCCCCCCCCTTGCAATCCTGAACTGGAAAAGTGTGTCACGGGAGGGAGCGAGAGGTATCGGACTCGGACGCAGGTGGAAAGGCACAAAGGTGGTTTATTACAGTTCTCCATGTGCGGATATAAACAAGTGGTTGGGAAGGGGACCAGGGAAGCCAGGGGTCCGGTGCACTATTTACAGGTGAGGGAAGGAGCACGGGGAACAGGGGAGCAGTCTCTCTCTGCGCGAGGGAACAGGCGAGGTCAGAAATCCACACACGCCGGGTCGGGGTGGTGCTCGAGTAACCTGGACACAAGGAACACGAGGAAGCTCGAGAACTTGTAAGCTAGAAATGCACTAACCTAATACAATAATCCAGCGAAGACCTGCTCACAGCTTCTGCCTTAAGTAGCGGCTGGAATAATGAGACCCTAGTGCATGATTACTCCCCGGGTGGAGGCCTGGGATGAGCTCTGCCCACACAGAGCGTGGAGCGCCAGGGAGAGAGAGACACACACACATAACAAACATGTAGCCTTACCGAGCCCCCCGGCAGGCACGGGGACCATGACAGTTTGGCTTCAAACCTTATACTCCACATGTGTAATAAGGGGCCAATTTTCCTAATAGAAGATGGGCGACGGCTCATAAAATGATGCTTAGGTATCAAGTTTCTATGTGGATACAAGTGCTTTAATAGCTTGTGGTGGTCAACAATGAAATGCTTTAAATATATTGTCCTACCTACAGTCAGAGAAGGTGAGAAAACTATGTTCATTATTTGAAGTAACAACAGCAACACATTCCGGTTTTCGTCTCTTGTAGGAATAAGTTTACCAAACAGCAGTGGGATGTTTTTCACACAGTGTCTGAATAGAAATCAGACCAATGCCATTGCCAGCACTCTGCTAAGCTTTCTCTGTGGGACGATTTTTTCATTCTAAAAATGAATCAAATCATAATCAAAACAATAAACCCTGGAAATCAAATCCTGTGTGAGATATTCAAAAAGCAATTTGATCTCCTACTGAGCTACACCCTCAAGGAGATCATGCATTAGATCAAATGAGTAGTTATTACAAACATGGAAATATTTAAGTGAATTAAGTGTGGATTTCTTTTCAAACCATATAAAGACTTCAGTTGCGGGTTTACTTGGCGACACTGTCAATGCATTTCAAACACATCAACAAAATAAAGACAGACAATTGTGTGAATTCCACATTTGGAGCCGAGCGCATTGGCGCGTTGGCTGTTTCATCATACTATAGTTGAATTTTGGCTGAAAACAAAAAGTGAGTTTTGAAATAAGTTCAGAGAAGTCAGTGTGAGTATTAGGTCTGATCTATAGGGAAGACCCTATGTATTATTGTAGGGTCTACCTTACAATGTAAAGCGCCTTGAGGCGACTGATGTTGTGATTTGGCGCTGTATAAATAAAATTGAATTGAATTGAATCTACAGTCCTTCTTTAAGAGCACACAAATGTGTGGATTTCTGCATATGAACCTCAGTGTTTTTTAAAATCGGTATGCATATAAAAGTATCCCTTACAGGTACTTTATCATAAGTACTGGATTATTAATTTCACCTGATGTCATATCTCACTCCCAGTGTTATTTCAACTGGGTCAAGAACAGAGTTTTTATTTCGTGTCTGTATATGCAACATGATAGGTAACATGGTGGCACGGTGGTTAGCACTGTTGCCTCACAGCAAGAAGGTCCTGAGTTCAGTTCCATCGGGATTGAACTCAGGACTCTGCGTGTCCTCCCCGGGTCCTCCGGCCTCCTCCCCCCACTAAGTCCAAAGACATGCACTTAGTGGGGATAGGTTAACTGGAAAATATAGGTGTGAATGGAGTGTATGTGTGTTAGCCCTGCAACAGACTGGTTACCTGTTGGATTAAATTGGTCTGCCAAAGCAGATGAAGATGCTACTTCGAGGAAAAAGCAACACGTTTGAGCTATTAGCTGAACATTGCCATGACAACATTTAAGGTGCTTTCAGAAACCTGCCTATGTTAAGAACTGAAGCTTTGCTGAGAACAGAACAATTAGAATTCGGGCCCAGGATAGTAACCGTGTTAAACTCTTAAAGGGAACCCCGACTATTATGACAAGTTTGCACTAAAATATGTGCTGAGCTTTCAATAATATATACGTGGTATTAAAATACACGAAATGTTTTCCTTTTAAGCACATTTTATATAAAACCAATTTACCAGTAGTCCGCCATTGTTATTTACTTCTCAATGCACTCTGGGTAGTGACGTCACATAGTTGAACCGCATCAAGTTTACAGTTAGCAGTGCACTGGAAATGGCTTCTGTTCAGCCTTTCCAGTTTGAACCAGAGCAAACCGAGACAGAGGATGAAGATGGTCACCAGTACTTAGTTTAGATG
>VURO01003932.1:0-10641 GCA_015108175.1 Pelvicachromis taeniatus | reverse complement strand
TTAAAAAAAAAAAAAAAAAAACACACACACACACACACACATACAAAACTTGTCCATTTGGTTCTCTAACAAAAAGAAAAGGATATATGAGCAGGAAAAACCTTGGAATCAATAAGGCAAAAGTGTTCCAACAATATGAGCTCGGTGTCCGTTTCCAATTCTTGTCATGTCTTAACAAATGTGTTGGAAAAAAAAAATCCATTCTTGCAACAGTTCAGAGAAGTACATTATTAAAACAAAATCAAACAAAAATCATGAATATATAACCTTTTCCAATGCACGATCAAGAAATACCCTGGACCCATCATCTTACCATTAGGTAAGCAATGTCCTGAAAAGTGAAACGTCCTGTCAACAGATGGGTCATTTATTTGAACCTGACATGTACCACTACCTGTACTTCTGCACTGTACAAGACTCAACGGCGTGAGAGTTTAGGATTTAATTTTCAATGTTTTCACATCCTCTCTTGAAATATATCTTGGACTGTGTCTTTCTGTCCAATCAGAGCTCAGAACATGGAGTAATCCGGTACACGGCGTAAGAACATTCGGCGGGACATGGAAAATGAATACATGAAATACAGCAGCCCCCAACAAAGCCGGTGAATATTTTGCCTCATTGAGTGCGACCCAGATAGGAATATAAATACAAGTTATCCCCTTCTCCCTGCACACAGTCATTGCGGCAGTCTAAGCCGCCCATTATGTAAATAAAGAAAGCCCAGAATGAGAGGGAGAGATGTAATGTGTGTGGGACAGAGTGAAAGGACAATATACAAATCGCTTAGAATTCATGTGGAACAGAACGAGACGGCGTGGCGAGAAAAGGGGGAAATAAAGATGGCGATAACGCGGAGAAAGCAAAACTGCAAAGGGGAAAAAGTTGTGTTGAAAACAAATAATCTTTTTTAAATTCATTAAATGAGTCATTACCGATCCAATGTGGAACTGTGCGAAACCCCCAAGTGTGTCGGTGCATCTTTTCCTTAGCGAGATCGACACCATTACACAACAGTAACAACGACGATAACTAGAAGAACAACAACAACAACAATAACAACAACTGTGCTATCGTGAGACGGCGCCCAATATATAGATGATGCACATCATTAACACCACAGCCAGCCGCACATTAGCACATACTGTTAAGTCTGTTATGTTACTCAGTTTGGTGGCGCTCGCTTCAGCGGCACCCATCAGGAGACCAGGTGGTGTCGCAGGGTGCAGCGGGAACCCGGAGTCACTGCAAGCCCAAACAAAGTCATCTCTGGGATTAACAGAAACACGTTTGGCCTTTTTCGAGTTTCCACATGGCTCGAGCGAAGTCGGAAGAGCCGGCATCTTCAGCACATCAGCAAGATCCACAGAAGCCTTTGGGACAGTTCGACATAGAGTTCGACGTGACGACGAGTTTTATTTTCTTTTGAAGCAGAAAGGCGAGTTTTGGATAGTGGTGATTTTTTTTTTTTTTTTTTAAAGTGATTATGGTGCTTCAGATTTTGCTGATTACATTTTCTGGTAAGGTATAAAATACAAACAGTTTAGTCACTCAGCACGTTATCACACAGCAAAGCTGAAGAAACAAGAACGTAGCAGGAAGCAGCGTTGCGTCAGAGTTGCTGTAGCTTTTTTTGCTCTTGGCAGTATTTTTTTTTATTCCCGTGACACTGAATCCAATCTTCCCCCATGACACAGTTAAACACAGTCACATGTTCAGCCACAGTGCACTATTTCCACTGCAGGTTTTCCTTCATCAGCCTAACAACAACTTCATTTGGACTTTTTCGTATTATTTTTCCACTAAATCCACCTTTTATCAAAGTGTACGGTCACTGTCAGGCTGAGAGGATGGAACTGATGGCAACTCTTTAATCAGTTTGAATGATAAGCAGGCAGGTGTCTAGCTGATGGAGGTGATGCTGATTTGTTTAGAGGTGAAAGGGGCTGGCTCGGATGCACCACTTCCTCCACTACATCTCCTTTCCTTATCTTCAGCCTTTGCCGTTTACATCCTTCTCCTTCTTCCTCAGACGTAAATGGCAGTCCGGGAAATAACAGAGCCGTCTCTCTGAGACTCCATGTCGTCGTCAAGGTACACGTCCATTTCTTCACCGGCGTGGCCTCGGTGGACGTGATAGGCTGGCGGCAGAATGTTTCCGCCTCCGCCCACTCCTCCAAATCTGTCGTATCGCTCCTCTTCTTCCTCCATGCTGTCATCAAGGTCAAACTTCCTCCTCTCAGCTTCATCCATCTCAGTGCTAAGAAGGATGTCATGGGCAGTAGGGGCGTTGCCGGTTGAGGCATGGTGGAGATGATGATGGTGGTAGTCGTTGGCCTTTTCTGTTAGCGTTCCCGTGGCATCGCAGCCCTCCCGGTATGTGTAGACGGGCCCGTTGTTGTTCGTGCCAGTCCCGTTCTTGCTGCTGTTGTTACCGGAGTTGCTGAAGAGCAGACGGGCTTTGTTGCCATAGTCTCCGCCGTTGCTTCCACCGCTGCCTGTCGCAATGGAGTCCCCACTGCTGGGGTACCCACGCCTCTGCTGCCGGCGGCTGCGGGTCAGGAGGACGGCAATGAGCGCAACAACCAATAGCAGAGCCAGAAGGGAACCGATCACTGCGCCTGCCACTACACCAGCACTGGATGGATCCTCCAAGGCTTCTGCAGAGGGGATGGAGGGGTTGGAAGGAGGGATGGAAAAATGGGTGGAGGAAAAGAAAAATGAAGGAAATGATGGCTGTTTTGGAGGAGGTATTGACAGTTCTTCTTGTATTGTGAGTGTGCTGTAGTGATAGGAGTAGTGTCTTCTTCTACGTGTGTTACAATCCTCTTACAAGTGTGTGGTAATGTTCTTCTCAGTGTAATCCCTTGGTGAGGGTGCAGTCAGTCATTGCTGGGATCAGGCTGAATGGGACTCATTCATTCTCTCCCAGAGGCTTGTTGTGCTGCATTTTGCAGACATGTTTGCTCTATATGCATGTCAGTCCAGCTGCTGGCACTTCAGTTTTTGCCGCCCTTCCCCCCTTTGCCAGCTGGGGCAAAGCCTTTACTACTGTGATGATCCTTTGTTCTATACTTCATGTTGGTGTGAGCCAGGTTTGCCTCTCCACTCGTTTCAGTTGAAGATTGAAACAAAAATGAGAGAAGGATTTTAGAAAAAAAGCGGTTTATTTCGAGCATTGTGCCGACTTTGCCAGGGGTTAGAGGTTTCAGAGCCAGCAGAGTCACACAGACAGACACACAGAGACAGACACACAGGACAGACAGGCAGAGGGGTTACTTGTAAAGGGTTAAATAAGAGCACAGTCATTACCGTCAAGTGCCACAATGCTTAACTTGAGTTAATCCCTTCTATTTTTACCCTCTCTTTCGTTCCCATTCTCAATTAAAACCACTCCTTATGCCTTTCCTTCCTGCTTATCATCCTATCCTCTGCTTGAGCCGCTTCCTTCGTCTTCCTCCCTTATTGGTCAGCTAGTCAAACCACGGGGCAGAGCGATCGCACGCTGTCAACCCAGGACCAAATCCACATCTCACTGATCAGCAGCACACAAAGGTAAAAGGTTCACACTGTGGAGCAAGACTCATACCAGGACATATTAAAAGGATTCTATGTAGGAGTATACGAGAAAAAAAAAAAAAAAAAAGGGTCTCAGATAGTGTAGGATTTGTACGGAAAGATTCACGCTGGGCTAAAAAGTGGCGAGAGGAAAGCCTCAAACCAGAAAAGGAGAAGTGTTGAGTCTTAGTGCAAAACTGCACAATGCCAGCTAATATGTTTTTCTTTTTTTTTTTCCTTGTCTGTGAATTACATTCAGATATTTCTTTGGGGTGCAGCAAGGGCAGCGAAACGTGGAACAGCAGGGGAATCTGAACCTCTTCCTGTTTTATGCAAATAACAGCAATGTACTGCCAGCACTCCTGGCAAACACAGCAGTGAATGCCAATCAAACAATCTGAGGTTGGCTGAAATGAGCATTGTGTGGGGTTACATGCCAGGGCAGCGCCACTGAGGCAATGACGTTCTTTTTTCTTTCAGCGAAATCACATTGGACATCGAATAATGATCTGTATGGAGCTAGCGAGCAGGAGTTCTGCTAACAAAACCAGTGGGGGGATGTCACTATAAGTGAGCCTGGATAGAGAGCCTGTGATTCATACAAATTGTTCATTCCGAGGGTGTAGGAGAAAAAAAAAAAAAAAAGAGTGGAGATAAAAGCAGAGAGGAATTGAGCAAGAGGAGAGGAAAAAGCACTAGGAGGAGTGTTTGGTAGAGAGACAGAGAAGAGCAGACAAGAGGGGAAGGGAGATAAAAGGAGAGGTCTCAGTTTGATTTCAAACACACTTGCTCTGGTCTCACATGGGGATGCATTAGGGTTATGCCAGGGTGAGACAGACGGGTTGGGCGAGTGAGGCGGGGCTCTTGGGACAGGATATGATGTCTAAATTAGGGGACAGTGTCTGGTAATATCCAATTGAAGTGACAGAAGGCATTAAGGATGATGAATCCAACTTTCCCTGTCCTAGTTTCCTCTCTCTTTGCAAACTTACAGATTGGCATGGAAACACAACATGTGGGCCAAAGTGTTATTTATATTTATTGTGCCATTTATATTTTAAGCATTAGTGGCATTTATCAAATGCCTGAGTGAGAGACAGCTGAATAATGGCCTTTTGTGGAAAGTCTTTGGTGGCTGCCGTCCTTCTGTTAATCAAGTGCTTAAAAATCTATTATTCTGTATAGGCTATAAAGAACAATGCTCCTACAAAGGCCCATTAGGGCTGGCATGTTCATTTTTCATTAAGTCTGAGGTCACATGCAGGAGCAGCGTGATTATCTTTCCAATTTTCTCCCAAAGTCCAAAGCGAAGGGGTGGTGGCTGATATTTAAACAGAAACGATCTGGCGTGTGGGAACTTTGTTGCTTGTTTGACAGCCGGATGGCAGTCGTCTTGTTCTTTTTTGCCCTTTTCAGACAGGATATGTAAAACTGCTGGCTTCATCAATCTGTTAAAGTGGTGACATTCTGTCATTCGGACATAAATCATGTTAATGTTTTGCACTTCATTCAGCACTTGTACTATTAAGCATTGTCAGCACCGGCTCTGGTAAAGTGTAACCACACTTTATGTTTAATTCTCTGTAAAACTGTCACTTGAGCAGGACCTGTGTGTGTGTGCATGTGTGTGTGTGTGTAAGTGTTACATGGTGCTGAAGAGATGACTTTGGGATTGTGAAAATGCATCACAGTGCACCGATATGTTAATTTTACTGCCACACAAAGTGGAGTTGGTGAGATAATGTGGTATTATTTGCATGTTGTGCTTGTTAGTGGCATTCTCCAGTGAGATCAGGAATTCCCTAGTCACTGTGTTTGTTCAGATGTGCGTAAATGTAGAAAGCGATATGTAAATTTTACTATGCAGGGCTGCTTTTACAGGAAACGAACAGCTCATTAAGACATGAAGCCAACACACATAATTTTGCTGTCAGATTAATGAAAAGGACTAAATGTCTGAAAGGTCATTTTGAGTAGGTGAATAGGTTGAACTTAATGAACACACTTAAAAACCAGCTGTCAGTGAACCACGGGGGAATTTCTTTATTAAAGTTTAATATATAATTTTATATTATACATATTGTAAATTCCTCTGCGGCTCAAATGCACAGTGTAAAACAAAAGCATAAACTGAAAAAAGGATTTTCATTTAGTTGTCGACTATCTGTTTAGGATGTAGCAGCTAACATAGAACTGAGGGGAGACACAACGACGAAAAATCACGCTCACTGCACTAGTAGCATTTAAAAAAAAACATAACATCAAATCAAAGCAATGAAAAATAAACTACTGTGCAACCTTTACCACGAAGTTCAACACGGCCTGTTTGACTTAAAACTGGGTTGGACTGCGTTTAAAAAACCTGTAGGAGGCAGAACCAAAGAGCAGCCCACAGACCTGTATACAAATCACCACGCTTTGGTTTTTAAACTCCCATTTTCAAGCTGTGAGTTTATCATTTTGGCCTTTGCCATCTTGGGTTTTTGTGACATGATGAGCAAGTAGTGGATCGCTCGCAGACTAACCAAGGAAATAATCATCAAGTAAGACTTGAAACCAGTGTTTGGGATGATAAACTAATAAGGAATGTGTTTAGTGATATACTAAAGTGACATGTTTTTGCAGTTGCACTCATTGACCTCTGGCGGCAGCTGCAGTCAATGTGATTTCATGTTAGCTCAGTAAAACGTGAAGATCTACCAGATGATTAATGCCACTGGCCTCGCCACAATACTGTATGTTTTTCCTCAAAAAGTCAAGCTTTGATTCCTCGATAGACCAGTTTTATACATCGAATTTTTAATTTAATATCAGATTTCACTTTTTGTTGCTATAACATAGCACCTTTATGCTGGGCAGAGCATGGTAAATTGGTACAAGCAACAGGTAAATCACTAAGATAAGTATATTTGATTTCATAAAGACACTGGGATAGTGAATGTCTTATAAAAATGGTAAACGTGTATTTATCTTTAATGCTCATTTATCAGATTTAGTGTTTCTCCAGGCACTGTCTAAAATAATTTTGCATGATCTGAAACACTAATGGATCCCATCAGCTCTGACAAAAAAAAAAAAACGTGCCAGATGCATGATCAACATGACTGTCAAATTCTTGTCAACTGCCTTATGAGATGCTTTGGTAAACACTTCTCTGCAAGCATATTTCCTCCCAAAAAAGTGGAAAATAGCAAAGACCGTTCGCTAGAAAATAGGCCATGCTTGTCATCCTTATTTCTCATCAACAGAGGCAGCCTGCCTGCATTAAGAAGCACAGTGATAAATGTCATAGAGAGAGGCAGGGGGGCTTATATCAGTCTCTGTATTAGTGTCATGTACATGGAGGAGATTAAGGAAGGGGGTGAGTAAAGGAAAGAGAGAGAAAACCATGAAAACTACCCATTGCTACTCAGTTACACTCACTGCAGTAGGGATAATCTAAATGAGACGATTTAAGATGTGAGGAGGCAAGGTGGGAAGAGTTAGCAGGGCTGAGCGAGCGAGACAAACAGAGGGAGGGGGGTAAATGGTATAAGGCATATGAAAGTAGGAGAAACTTAATAGTCTTTCGTGAATCTCCTTCACCACACCTCTCCTTCCTTTCTCCTTGTTTTGATTGTCAGAACTGAAGCTCCCCTCATTCAGTATAAGCCAGAGGCCATCGCTGTTGAAGCTTCACAGCGAGGAGTGATTCTAATTAAAAGCAGCTTTTGGTCAAAGACATCACCCATGAATATACCCCAAAACCCTAACAGCCTCCTGTGAAAGGTAAAAAAAAAAAAGCAAACCATTGTCAGAGCATCTGTCTGACTTTTTTTCCCACTGACTCCCGCTGAATTGTGGGAACTGTTGATGCAAGTTGATGAAGAATTTGCTGATTGTTTTGGTACACTTTATTAATCGTGTAGGAAATGAGTCCTCTGCATTTAACCCATTCACTCGGTGAAGCAGTGAAGCCGCCAATCCAGCGGGGAGCAGTGTGTAGAGACGGTACCTCGCTCAGGGTAGCAAGTAGGTGGATTTGAACCCCCGACCCACCGATCATGGGGCGAGCAGTCTATCTACTGAGTTCCTGCCCACTTCAGACATAACTAAGGTCAGATTACAAAAAGTCACATGGGTACCCATATTAGTACCGGCTTTTCAAATTTCTGAATTCTTCAAACAATCAAAAGAAAAAAGCTCTGCTCTTGTAAAGGTGCTCACGCTTGCTGATAATCTTTGAAGCACGTGCGTGTGATTAGCAGCACTCGGTTGCTATCTGGAATCAGTACGGGTGTATTTAGTTTTTGCAGAGATCCTTTGAAAAACGAAATCTTTTACATGACGGCAATATTAATTTGATCTGTAGACGCGTATGTATCTAGAAAATGTAACTCCTAGCTACGTGAAATCAACTTTAGATGGTCCAAAAATGCAAGTACTTGCAATGTTAAGGGAAAGTTCACCAGCTCTCTGGAGCTCAGATGGAGCATTTTCTACAAGACTGCTTCCAGGTTTAGTAGAGATAATGCAGAATATATAAAGTGCCTGCTGAATAAGTAAGGCCATCTTTAACCTTTGTTAAACAAATCTTGGCAAAAAAATGTAAATGAGTTCAAACCCCAATAAACTGTAGTTAGTGGTTTATAAGGTTACACTGAAGGCCAGCATTAAACAGAAACATCACTCTGCTACTAAGTAAAACATAAATATAGCTATACGGTAAATGTTCTACACTTTTATAGGGCCTCTTAGCCTTACTGTAGTACTGCAAAACACTTTACAGTGTGTGTTTCTCACTGACCCATTCACACACCCTCGCCCATTAAGGACAGAGACGCTGCTGCGCAAACCATCGGCTTTCTCAGCGCAATTTGAATGCATTTTTAAACTTTTAGGTGAATAGCGTAATCATAAAAAGGCGATATTAACGTAGAAGAAACCCAAACTGTCCAAGCACTCAGAGAAAAGTCCAAAAGAAGAGTCCAAAAACTCTTCCTGAGGGGCACCAGCGCTGATCACTGAGCAGGCATCGCCAGTCTTGTTGTCCCTTTATTTTTCCAAATTAAAACACGTCCCAAAGGCAAACACCAGGACGCTCCAGTTTGTAATAAGTCAACGAAAAGCTTCGTGTTGCTTTTTTCCGTGACCTTTGGTGTATTTTTATTCCCAGAAGAAACAGTAAACATGAGTTATAGTTAGTTTGTAAACCAAGTCACCGATGAATTATTTTAATTGAAACTAGGTGACCTTCAAACCGTGTTTTGTTGTGCTTTATGGAATTAGTCATAAACAAACAACCGCAGTTTACTTTTGATTTACTCGTGTATAAGCAGTCGGGGAGGCACGCGCTCGTAATCGTGGCACAAGTGAGCGGAGGTGGGAGAGGTGAGGGAGAGGCTAAATGTTATCATGGTTGGATAATGAGGCCCAGAGGCAGCACAGACTGCAAATCACAGACGTACAGTAGGAAAAGATTGTTAATGTATCACTGACACAGCAAGCTGAAGGTAAACACTGCTGACTACGACAAAGGAAAACTTTTAAACATTGCTCCAAGGATTTGATTGTAAAATTTGGGCTTTTTTTTATTTTTTTAATAACAAGCACGCTGCTTAAAATTAAGCATGATTAAAGAGACACACAAGGGTCTGCGTGAAGGACTTCCATCAACACTGGCATTTAGCTGACTCTCATCAGCAGTTACTCATGGATGACAAGGCAAACCAATTGAGTTCCTATGCATACGATTACAGCAAACTATACACAGGTGTTCATGTAGCACATATGCAAACCTGATTCACGAGGCACACTTTAATTGGAAGCCCTTTAGGAAATGTGGAGGGCTTGTATACGTTTACACAGGTGAAATATAGCCAGGTATTATTGTTTTTTTAATCCAGGGACAGCTTTACCTCCGCTTATTGTCTGCTTAATACAAACAATCATATAAACATGCACATATAGTACCCACAAACACACACACTACAGCACAATTGACCTAGTTTATGAGAACGGCATCTGACTCGTCACGCTTCTGATTGTTTCCTTAAGCATTTCTGCACCACTGTAATGACTTTGTCTCATAGTTATCCATTTATTCTGGGGTGCTCTTTTAATGTCTTGAAACCGTTATTTCCTGAAAAACCCTCACCTTCTAGAAAAAACTTCATCTGACAGTGCGAATTGGAATTTCTCGAGCTGCAACCACTTCAAACGACTTTTCTTTTCTGAATGAATCAATGCCGGACTTCACTGATTTTGCACAGCACGCTTCAAATACAGATTCACAACAGACCTTTTTTTTTTTTTTTTAATTTCAAGGTTTTCCTTTGCAGTGCATCCCTCTGATATATCAAAACCTGCTGACGTATAGTGCTAATTCACAGCAACAGTCATTTCTAAATGATTTATAGTGTAAGGTAAAGATCCCAAAAATGAAAGAGGGAACACCAACTATCAGACGACCCCCGATGAGACCTCGAGCATATCCAGGCTCAGGGAGGGGCGGCCATCTGTTGTGACTGGTTACGGGTGAGGGGGAAAGGGGAGAGAACAGAGGAGTGCAGAGAGATCAAGGGCAAAACACTAACTGGGAGAGAGGTGAGAGAAAAAGGATTGCTCCCCCGGCGGCCTGAGTCTGCAGAAGCATACCTAAGGGATAGTTCAGGGTCACCTGATCCAGCCCTAACTATAAGCTTTATCACAAGGGAAGTGGAAAGGGTGTCCGTCTCCTGAATCCAAATTGAGAGCTGGTTTCACATGACAGGAGCCCGATAGCTGAAAGTTCTGCTTCCCATTGTACTTTTGGAAATTAGGAACCACAAATACATCTATAGAGTCTCGAAGAAACAACCTATGTGGATACTATAATAATATGAGGTCTTTTTGATATTATAGTGTCTGATCATTAAGGACTTTACACAAGGAGAAGAATTTTAAATTCAATTACTGAATTATTATTTTACAGGGAGCCAATAGCCGAGAAAAGATAATATTGGAGAAATATAATTTCTCTTTGCAGTCGAGTCATCTCAGCTAATGCTCAGAAGTGAGAGTGGCATAAAAAAAAAAAAAAAAAAAAAAAAAAAAACCCTAAAT
>VURO01003925.1:4123-22693 GCA_015108175.1 Pelvicachromis taeniatus | reverse complement strand
TGCCCGTGGGGGGGGGGGTGTGGGGGGGGGGTGGGGGGTGGGGAGCTGGTGCCCTGTCCTCTGAGCCCGAGCAGGGAGTGCTTCTACCTGGGCTGCAGGCCAGCCAGACGGCCCTTTGGGGGCTTTTGGATTTTGAAGGAGAGATCTTGGGGAGTTTCTGCTCCACGTGGACCTCCAGAGAGAGCCAGGAGGACATCATGGGGTGCTGCAGTGGCAGGTGCACCTTGGCCTTCATCTGTGGCATGCAGCTGGTGAGTGTTTATGTTACTATTGATCCTGTAAGGGGAGGAAAGTCTGGGTTAAATCTTTGAAAAGCTCCACAAACAGACAGGTTCTGATGGGAAAGAAGAAAAAAAGGCATCTTTATTTGGAGATGGAGCAGAAGGAGAGGTGGGTGGCTGGAGAGAGGGAGAGATGGATTACTCAAAGGTCATAGTTAATAAAAGGTCATGATACAAGGGATGATGTGCTTTGACGAATATGAGGGCTGAATAGATGAATACTGTTGCCTGGAGCACTGAGGGTGTACTAAGAGTCCATATAGAGGGATTGATGGAGGTGGAGAGTGATAGATGGAGGCACTGTAGAGAAATGAGGTATGGGTGGTTGGCAGATGGATAGATATATGAAGCAGGTACATGTAAAGCAAAGACGGTAAAGACCCAATATAAGGTTGTAGCATCAGACGCTGGCATTCTGTGTTTGTCTGCTTCCCGGTGCATCTCTCTTTTGCACTATCTGTGTCAGTGGAAACTGGTGCCAGGCAAGACAACCGGGAGGAGGCATGGTTTGTAGGTGTGTATGTGTGCATACATGTGAGGAAGTGTGAGGAGCAGCACAAACAGTTTTATTAGTTCGGTCTTGTAGTTTCTGCATAATATGAGGAAATTTCCCAGGAGCAGGACGATGTAATGAAGCAGCAAGAGGTGCAGGTGACCTGCTAATAGATCAGGACATTTCTTAAACAGGCATAGTGGATAACATTTTTTTTTTAGGTAGCACGTGAATAAATGTTGTTGGCATTAAATTAAAGTTGTTTTTTTTAAATTAAACGTAATTAGATTGTCTTGTCTTTTTTTTAGTCTTGTTTCGGTTAGTTTGTGACAAGCTTGCTATCTTTGGTTTCTGTACACTGCTATATAAAGTCACTACACATAAACCTATAAACTGCTGTGGAAATCCTACTTTTGCATTTTTATTTTGATCACAATGTCTTTTAAAGTTTCCGAGTTTTATATATGCATGCGTGTGTACAAAAATACAGTATATTTGCCCAACTAAAGATAAGAGGATACTTTAATATTAATAGGGGCTGTTGTTTCTTCGGGAAGGCTGTTGGGCTGTTTGCATCTCTTCTCTTTCAATAAAGTTGAGCGATATGTAAACATTTTTCCATTTGGTGTTATTGCCAAGCATCTCTTGTACCTACGGCATCTGTGTTATTGTTGGCAGCTTACTTATCGTGAATTTCTATGTGAAACTGTTAAATCCTACTTCTGGTTCCTCTCTTTATTCACACAGTAACTGTGCATCTTTGATTTGGCAGATTTTTACAGGGGATACCTATCCTAACGCAGACCACCGAGGGCTGGCGTCAGGAAGGGCATTAAGAACGTGAACAAACGCACTGTATGACTTTATGTTGACAGTGACTGAGCACTGTGTTGTGGTGAAGAGATATCAGGGAGTTCTAGTAGGACCTGGCTGTCCTTTCCAATACCAATTTGTACTAGGGTTGACTCGATACTAGAATTTCAAACTCTATGCCATTTTTGATACCAAAGGGAAGATTTTGACCTAGTCAAACTACAGAACTAGTGATGAAAAATGGGTCAAAATGTTGCAAAAGTTGACTTATTAATTCTTAACTAATTCCCCCAATTGTAAGTTAGATTTAACAAAATGGGTATTTAGAAATAATTTTAGAGGTTTTATTCATTTTGCAAATTATTTAAGACCATGAAGGTAAAACATGTTTTATGTATATGTTTTTCATAATACACGAAGGTTACAACTAACAGCATAATACCTACCACATGTAAGCAACTTAATTGTTGTAGAAGAAGAGCATTAAGGAAAAGTTAAAGATGAAGTTTGGATAATGTGTGGTATTAGTTATGCTGCAATAATTATTTATCTTTTATCTAACTACAGTCCATTAGCTGCTACATTAATGGTAACAGAAGGCTTGGCTGTCGGGTAATTGCTAATAGTTAAACAGGTAGCACCAACGTGTGTACTAGCTAGATTAACATTCATAATAATTGTTTAATAATTCAGTGCTGTAAAACGAGACCTTTACTGACCTCTGAAGTTCCGCCTAAAATGTTCACTCTTATGAACGTTAACTACTTCAGCTGTCTGAGAGGGAAGGGGCTGTATCGCTGATGGTGTGTGAAGATGTGTATCGGCTGGAGGAGGCAAAGACGGCACTGTTTGTATAGAAACAGTTCCAAAAAGGAGAGCAGGACACATCTAAAACATTTAAACACTCGCTTGTTAAAATGCTGCCGCATGGTGGTGAAAGTTTGAGTTCAGTTTTGGAGATTGTAAGGCAAAAAGAAACTGCTGTCACTTTCTCCAAACTCGCAACTCATGGCTCCCGTTAAGTCCTCAAACAGACTTTATCAGCTGGGAGCATGACTTTAATTGATCCCCACTTGTGAGAAAGTAGATGCCTTTGCGTTTCTTTCTGATACTGTTATATTTAAGCTGCTCATTCGAGCTACATTTTAAACTAAAGGATTATTATAGCTGCTGTACATAGTAGCTATAAGACTAACAGCCACAGCAGAGCAATAAATCCAGGCAAAGATCCTCCAGACGCTAACCTCGGGAAATGAAGGAAATCAGTCCCCTTAGGCAAAGCGATACCACTCATCACAGAATAAATCCTGCGTTTTCTAAAGATTTATGAAATGTTGCTGTTAGAGGATCTCGCTGCGGTGCTTTTGTCTGCCACGTGTGTGGTAGCCAAAGACAGGCTATGATATAGAATGAGACAGTGTACACGCATGTGAACAGAAATGCATAAACATGAGGTGAAGCGCTTTGGCTGGTGCAGCCTTTGCAGTCATGTACAGTGAGTGTGTGCAAAAGTAAAAAGCTATTGTGATGATGAATAGGAAGCTGTTAGCGACAGCACGAAGCACTCTGTTTTCAATACAAAAGGAAAATATCGAGAAAATAAAATACCCAATTTACCATAAAGATATTATGTGCATGACCCTCTTTGTGCGTGCGTGTGCTTGTAGGCCTATTGTGCTGTGAAATAAGACGTCGCTGTGCTCGTTTCCATTCAAATAAAGACACTTCTGTAAGTGAACACGTCTGCAGCAGAATGCCGATGAGTTTACCAAATGCGGTGCACACACTGTACGTGAAGAAACACACCACTGTGCTGTAAATGGGGATGCTGTGTATTTCCCTGTGTGACATAAAGGCCACGAGTGTGTGTGTGTGTGTGAGAGAGAGTGCTTGTGAATGAGATGCTGTCACAGAGATAGTCATTGTGTCTAATGCGGTGGAACTAATGCTATGCCATAGTCAACAACATGTTTTGCTCTGTTAACTGTTGTAATAGCTAAGCCAGCTGATGAGCTGGAGGTCTAACACTACTGTATGTTTCAGCTCGGCCATGCACCGTTAGCATTTGCAGCTATTCGAGCAGAGGGCTCGTGAAGCATCACAAAAAGTGCTCATTTCCACTCTTCAAAGACGTACATTTGAAGATATTTCATTCCTGCGGTTCCCACACCAGAAGGCACGCTGCTCGCGGTCCTCTCTGCTGTGTGTTAACCACATTGACCACAGATTAAAGACAGCCTCTTACCCTGCCTCAGACGCCCCCCCGTTGGAAGTAATTGTTTTCGCTAAGTGAGCGTCCGCCTAATTGGCGAGCTTGTAGAGTAGGAAGCAGTACTGGTCCAACCCAGTATCACGGCAAAATGTGTAATAGACACGGCAGTCCACTGAGTCTTTTCCTGCTTTGCCTCTTCAAAGTATGAAAACCCCCCCACGGTTGCACCGGCGTGTCTATTACAGGTTTTGGTGTGATACCGGGTTGACTGGTCAGTGTGTCTTATGTAGGAGAACTGATGTCTTATGCAACTCCTAGCAGCAGTTTTTCCTTCTGCTTCATTAGCTAGGTTAATTGCTAAAAGCTGATGTTGCCACACCTGAGCAGAGATCAGTGATCCAGGTTGGAGATATGTCTACTTCACAGCTGACGTCAAAGCGTGCAGTATTTAATCGATTCTATCAGCAAACTGTATATATTTACCTGATTCATTTGTCTTACTTTTATTAGTAATGCTTAATTTAATGTAAGCAGTTAGTTAAAAGAAACAAGAAGTTTGCTGCTTTGCTGATAGCGCTCTGTGTCAGTCTAAATCGTTTTCTTTCCTTTCCTCACAGCCACACTTAGTAAGTAAAGCTAAAAGGACTATTGATTTTTGGGGATTGAATAAATGGTTATATTCTCAGTGAATCAACTAATCTTTTAATCTAAAAAAAAAAATTGTAAAACGTAATTACGTCCATGGTAATGGTTTCATATCCCTTGATTTGACAGCAAAAAAACCCCCCCAAAACAGCAAAAGACACAATTCTCTCATATAATTACATAAGAGAGAAAACCTCTTTGTCAAACACTAGTTTGACAAAGAGGCCAGCACAATTAAAAGTAATATACACTCTAGAGTACTATAGCAAAAACAAAGATTCATCAAACCATTCAGCATTTAATGTCCAATTCAAATATGTTGAGCGTGTGTGAATTATTGCCACTCCTGTTCTTAGCGAACAGGAGTGGCACCAGGTGTGGTCTTCTGCTTCTGTGGCCAGCTGCGTCAAGATTCAATGTGTTGTGCACATTCAGAGATGCTCTTCAGCATAGTTTGGTTGGAACAAGTGGTTATTTGAATTACTGTTCCTTTCTTATCAGATCAAAGCAGTCTTGCCATTCTCTTCTGAACGCTGGTATCAACAAGTCATTTTTTTCCCTCCCAGTCAAGTGACACTCATTGGATATTTCCTCTTTTTCGGGTCATTTTCTGTAAACCGTAGAGATGGTTGCATGAGAAAATCCCAGCAGATCAGTGGTTTCTGAAATAGAGTAGCCTGTCTGGCACCAACAAGTCCCTTCAATCACCTTTCTTCCCTATTTGAGTTGAACTTCAACAGGTCCTCTTGAACATGTCTACATGCCTAAATGCCTAGAGTTGGTGCCAAATGACTGGTTAATTGCATATTTGCATTAAGAAGTTGCTGAACATGTGTATCTAATAATGTGGCTGTTGAGTACACATTTATTCTAAAGACAAGAGTGGTTTTGTCATCTCTAGTGACTTAAAAATGAGCAAATGAGAGACTTTCTGAAAACAAAGTCTTGTTGACAATAAAAGTGGTGTCCTAATGAGTCCGTGGCAACTGTGGTGTCGTGTTGTATTACATGCATAAAGTTTCACGGTGCTGTGAGCAAGCTGTGTTATAAGAGGAAGATCATACAGCTGAATTGAACAAAACAGCAAGCAAACCATAGAGTACGCACACACAAACACACAGATACATGCATTGCCACTGGTGACTCACTGCCTGTGGCGATGGTTCAGGTCTATGTTGCTATAACAGCCCACAGCAACCATCAGCTGCTGCCACAGAAGTGATGACTAAATTATCAAAGGGCGTGACGGGTAACAGGACTGCAACCGTGGCCTCCCACCATTGGCTGCTTCAGTCGAGCTTTTGAAGACGGCTGGTGGGTGTTAATGTTGATGGAACGGTAATTATGTTGTTGATGTGTACGTTAATTGAATTGAGGTAATGGAGTAAAATGATGGGCTTGTAATTCAGTGTAGTGCACAATTACAGTGAGATAATAACTGGTAATCCAGAGAAATGTAATTGATCTTTCAGACTGTCACATATTAGCAGCAGGAGAACAATAACCTAAAAGAAAATTTCCCGGAAACTGAGGTAAGTGCTTTTTCTTTAAAAAAATATTTTACGCTGCTGGAATTGCAGATGCTAGGGCAAATACCAAAAATACCTGTTCAATCAGTCTAATAAATTTGACTTTGATCTCCTGGCAAACTAAAGTTATTTCCATGTCTCCATTATGAGGCTGTGGGACAGTAAGCCCACAAAGAGCAAGACATCAGACATAAAATATTTAATTGGAGTTAAAATGCTGATTGTTGAATGTTGATGTCGCTTTGTGTGCTACAGCACCAGATTAGGATTTGTCTTTTTTACAATAGTTATACCTTTTACGGGTACATTTTTTATGATCTTTTTCAATTTTAATTACTATTTGATAACATCTCTGGAGTAGGTGGCGCTCATAGGGATCATTTTTTGTGGAAGAAAAGCCATATGATGCGTAAAATACCCATTTTAGATTGGTTAGATGCTGCCGTCACCACCCATTTAATTTGAAGTGTCTTTTTGTGGGGAAACATTATACAGAAACAGAGGTATGTGCTTAAACTACATGTATTTTTGTATAATTTCACAACTACAGTTGCATATGGAACAAGGTTATACAGAGAATGACTGTAGGCTATCAGAGACATAGTGTTTATCTTACCGTGACAGTACAATCATGTGACATTTCCAGCACTGAAGGACACACTGAATTATTTACCTTTTAGAAGCTGCAAAATTGAAATGGTATCTCAGCATGTAAACCACATGTTTCAAAAAAAAAAAAGTGACTTTGTAGCCATCAAAACTCAGAAGCCAGTAATTAACCAAGACGTTTTGGGTAAAACCAAAGATGACATGTTGGAGTTTTATAGAACTCATTTTATCTTGAAGCTGGCTTAATAACTTCAGCAGAACTGGTTTGCAGATTCATATAAACAATCAGTTTCACCTCAATATTGCAATTTGGCAGAAATGTTTTCCCACTCCGTTTGATGGTATCCTAATTCCCGTTTTTATTAGTGATCTTTAGTTGCAGCTGTTTTGCACTGTGCACCATCTCCCGCTGTTGTTTTTTTTTCAGCATTTTAAAGCAAATCCACTTTTAGAATGGGTTGAGTGTTCAAAGTGAACAGAGCTCTGCTCTTTGGCAACAAACAATCTTCAGACCTCCTTCCTCATCGCAGCAACTCAGCGAGATAAAAAGGCTTTCCTATCCTTTATGTACAACACTGCTTTCAACAAAGGCCACACACAATCTCAGCTCTGAGTCTATAGATTTTCTGTCGCTCTTTCTTTTTCACACTCTCTAATTTGTCAGTCTCTCTTGCCCCAGGTCTCCATCTTTTTATATATGCCCACCCTCTGTGCGTATGTCTTTCTGGCCATTTTCATTGCTTTATCTCCACCTCCTCTCTATTTCTGGCTCCGCTTGCAACAATGCAGCCATCACACCTTGGCCAGGGACTTGACTGACAGCTCATTCACTGTATTTCAGTAGTCTGAACACAAAATAAGTTTTCACTCAGTGATCTGATGAGGTAGTTTCACTGTGCCAAATCAGTCCCACGCTGAATCTCAGCCCTTGTAGATCAATCCAAGCTGCATCTGTATTGTTCATACATTCATGACTGCTAGTGTTCCAGTCTGTGACTTTCTGTTCTGTCACTTTATGTAACGGTATGTTATATGCTAAAGGTTAAGTTTTAGGCTTAAAACTTTCCTTTTTGATAACACTTACAGTTAGGTCTGGATCAGGTGACCCTGAATCCTACCTTAGTTATGCTGCAATAGGCCTAGCTTGACGGGGGTTTCCCATGATGCACTAAGGGTTTCAGCTCCACTCACCTGTTTTCACACTCCTTTCACATCACTCTGTATTTAATCATTATTCATTATTAATTTCTGGCTCAGCTCTCTTCCACCGTGTGTCTTTTGTCCTGTCTTCCCTCATTCCCAGAGTAGCAACTGCAGATGGATACCACCCCCCTGGTTCTGCTGGAGGTTTCTTCCTATCATGAGGGAGTTTTTCCTTCCCACTCTTGCCAAGTGCTTGCTCACAGGGGGTTGTGTTATTGTTGGGGTTTTCTCCCTATTATTGCAGAGTCTTTTCCTTATAATATAAAGTGTTTTAAGAGGACTGTTATTTGTTGTTATTTGGCGCTATATAAATCAAACTGAATTGAACTGAACTGAATTAACAAAGAGTGATGTATTTCTGAACTTCTTTGATATAAGGTATTGAATATGTCGATAGGTTTTTGCTACATCTAGTCCACTGAGTGGTCAGTTCCATGTTGTGTGTATGCAAAGTCTGATTGAGTGCATCCTTTGAAGTCAGTTGAAACTAGCAGATTATTACCAGATTCATAATAACCTATATAAGCTTTCCCAGTCCAGTTAATGTACAGACAGTATAATTAAGGTACAGACAGGAAAACAACAGATCAGTCAACCAGCACTAAGAAATAGTGCTTATATTGTGAGTATTTTTTGCAACTGTGCAGAAGTAATTTTTCTGCTGCAAGACTTACATCTGCAGTAACTGAACTCTCCCAGCATAATTACACTGCTACTGACAGTCAACCTCACTAACAGATTTCAGGGCACTCTGCACTGTGGTGTGATACAAATTATCTTAGGTCAGACAATGGATCAGCTCTGTTCAAGCAGATATTTTTAATTACTCAGTTAGAACCTCCGCCTCCTATACAGCCAAATGCTAACACCCAGCATATCTACCGCTCACATTCTTTGTTTCCAGCATTGATCTTTGCATTTGTGCTTGCTTGCATCCACCAAATGCCTAATTATTTTAAAGACTCATCCTTTAGACACCAAATCACTGCCTAAGCTATGAAGAAATAACATTTAGGTGAAAGCAAGGTTTCCTGTTGTAACACTGCAGTGGTTCCAGCAGACTCATCACCGCTTTCTTAAAAACAGTAATAAATAATACTTTCTATACTAGTATAGTACTTCTATAGTATATATGTACTGTAGTATATATCGTATTTTCTGCTTGTAGTCTGATGTTGATGACCTTCACCTACCTTCACCTCGCTAACAACGAGTAGCAACAGAACCTTCACAACAGGAAGATCCTGGGTTTAAATCCACTGCCTGACTCTGGCCTTTCTGACTTTTCTCCATGTTCCTGGGTGGGTTTTTGTCGAACTCTCAGGTGCTCAGCACTCACCACAGTCCAAAGGCATTCTAAATGAGCCATAGGTGTGAACGTGAGCGTGAATGGTTGTCTGTCTCTCTGTGCTAGCCCTGTGAAATATCCAGGGTGTCATGGTACTTGGGTCGGTGACCCAGGGTTTTGAGTTTTGGGAATGTTTAGGTCTGTTTTAGTTTGTTATCTTTATATTTTGCTTATTGTTTATTGTTTGTTGTTGTTCAGGATTTTATTATTAAGTGTTTCTGGTAATCTTGTTTGTGGTTTCCTGTTAGTTATTTGTCTGTTCCCCCAGTGTTGTCTCTGTGTCTGTCTGGTTCCTCTGTTGTCTCTCGGTCTCTCGCCCTCGTTCTGTGTCTTCCTAGTCTTGCGTCTGTCTCCTCCCTCCATTCCCTGTATTTAGTTGGTCTGAGTCTTTTCCAGCCCCCCTGCGATTCTAAATTGGATAACCAGTTGAGAAAATGGATGGATGTAACACCATACTTACATTTTACCGAAGTTGTCAACATGACATCTGGAATTTCAGTGCTGTGAAAATTAGGAAGAAAGTAATTTTGTTCAAGTGGTGAGCACCTGGACTATAATTTTCTATTTGGTGGTTAACGTGGGACGAATATTTGTGGAGCCATTCATTAACCAAAGCAGTTTATTAAATAGCTGTCACCAAACAGCACATCATTTTGCAAAATTAGTTTAGTTCATTAAGGTTTGGACTAAGACCAAATGAAAAATGTGCTGGTGCTCTGTAGTCGTCGTCTATCACTCTTCTCTTTGCTCATGGTGACATATTTAAGGGAAGAAACCTCGTGGACAACATAAAGGAGCCTTTTTTATGCAATCTAAATGTTTCTTTTTGATATATATTTCCTGAAAGGCTGAATGATGTCGCTCAGCTTTCTGTCCAGATTCTAAGCCAAATCGTCATCTACTAGTTTACTGTATAGCAAATATTTTAAACATTATTAAAACTCAGTTCATGAGATGCTGCATTTCGTTAGATGTGGGTAAGGGTTACTCAACATGTATAGAAGAAGAAAATGGGGATTATACTCTATATGTTACAGTTGCAGACACAGACAGCTGCAGGCACCACAGGGGCGTAGTCCTTCCTGTTATACTTCTTTGAAGTCCACTTCAAGTCTCCTCAAAGAGCAACCGTGTAGTTGGTGCATTGTACTTTAGCGCCCGTCTCCCCAGACAACTCTGTGCAGTCAAACAAACAGAGCAGCATGGACACAAGTGGACCCCAGGAGCTTCACAGAAACTATAACACCTCTGAAAGTGTCTGTAGTCAGACTCAAAGCTTCTGGAAGGATGTACTACTCAGGCATGCCTGTGTAGGCATGATATTAATATCAGCACAAAAATAATGCTTACATACTGTTTTAAACAGGTTAAAGCCTTAGCATGTTAAGCGTCTTAGTTTAACCACTTATAATGCTTTGCAGGATTTCTAAATTTGCGTTGAAGACTGTATAAGAAAGTGGAAGTTCTCACTGTGTTTAATCGTGAGAACTTCCTCTGTGTTTAACTGTTTTTTTGTCATTAATTTTCAGATTTAGATGAGAGTCTAATGCTAATAGACTGGGGGAGCAAGGTGCAGCCACAGACTGCGTATACATCACATAGGCACAAATTCCTGCCAGTTATCATTATATAACATTCAGGTGATGAGTCCTGATGACGTTGAAAAGTTCTCGTCAGGTCTGATGTTCAATAGCCACTTGATGTAAACTGTTTCCAAAAGAAACACTTTCTCAGTCATAGAGGTGGACAAAGAAAATAAATAAATATAATTATTGCAAAATATCTTTTGTCTGACAAAGAAGCAGTGCTTGTATGGAAAGCATGTTTTCACAAAGGCAGGTGACATCACCGATCACAGCGCCATTCTTACACAGTGCACAGCTAACTGTTTACCGGCACAGTGTAATGCAATGTAACATGCTTTACGACACAAAACAAAGCAACAAAATTATATCTCAAATGCAACAGCCTAGTTTGCTGTGAAAGTCATGATGCCAGTAAGCACAGTCGAAAATGTTGGATTTTAGCTGCTTATTAAAGCAACTGACCCTCATAACCAGGGTTTCTAGCCACTTGTTCATGGTGTACTCCATCTCTCACCCTACAGCAGCTGAAGTAAGCTTGATTTATATGGAGATAAAAAGTTGTTGTCAGAAGTTTACATAAATTCATCATGGTCATTTTTAACAATTTCTTTTAAACTTTTCTTTCTCGAGGGTGGAATACACCCTCGAGATGTACAGATGTACAGCATACATCTTTAATTACTTAACAACAAGTTTGAATTTATTTAGGATTTTCTGTAATCCATGCAGGGTCAAAGCTATCCATACAGGATCAAATATATACATACACTGTGACTGATATTAGGTGAAATGTCTCTTAGAAAGTTGCAACTACCATAAAATGACAGAGTTTTCATTTCTTTGTAAATAAGCAGAGTTACAAATTCAGCAGAGGAATAAATACATATTTCTTCCACAGTATGCTGTGAAATCATTCCACCCTGACCGGTGTACGTGATAACATTAGGAAAAAGAACAGCTAAAAAAACAGAATAAAAGCCATCACATTCGTGACCAAGATGAGTGGATGCAAACTTCTGACCAACACTGTCTGTAAATATACATATGAAAAAATTTGTTGTGAGATTGTTTCACATATCCAATGTTTTTTTATTGTAAAAATAAAAAAACAAAACAAACAAAAACCAGGGTTGTTCTTTTAGTTGAGAAGATAACATGTCTTGGAGCCTTAAAGGAGTGCAACACCATGGTAGTGTATCAACTCACGTTGCCATCATAACACAGTCTGTGAAAGTGTGAAAGAATGGCATCAGGAAAGAGTGAAATCTTTTTTGTTCGACTTAGAAAAGCTGACTCAATCTATATTCCTCCACAGCTCAGTAGAGGCTTTAAATTGAACTCTTACACAGTTGGATTGTTTGTTCTATAGTCTCACTGATACTGACGCGCATATTGTGAAATCACAGCTGCAAACCGAAACTGAAATCCGTCGTGCGGTTGGTTTGTTGTGTACGTGCATGTGGCACCACACTGTACTATGGCACAAAATGTTTTCTGTCGGCATCGTTAGCAACATTTGACATTTACTGTAAAAGTGTCGGAGGAGGCTGTTGGTTCTGAAAGTGTCTTTTCTTCACTTATTCTTCTTTTTTCATATCAACAGTGCTCGTCACAGAAACACAGTTGCCTCTTACAGGTTGTAATATTTTGGGGGAAAGCATGTGTTTTCAGCAGTTTGGCCATCATTTGGTTTCTCTACTGTTGCTATGGAGAGGAAGACTGTCTGAGGTGCAAATTGGAGCTACAGCAGTTTTATCGAGCTTTCAGATAAAACTGGATCATTTTAAGTCTTTTGAATTTTTTTGATCCACTTTTCAAAATTTCAAAGTGAGTTCCAAAAGCTGCAAGAAAAAACCTCAGTTAACCATTTTAATCGCAAGGATTCTGATCTTCATCTAAGTTTGTGTTTTGTTTGTTTATTTAAAGGGAACAATGGAAATTCATCATTATGAGCACTAAAGTGTGTCCAGCGTGTAATATGCTGGATTTAGCCCTACAGGCTGATTTTCATCGGTAGTCTTTGGCAGGTTGGCGGATTTATAGACACTGAGGTAAAACCAAAGGTGGAAAGGATCCAAGCTTAGGTTAGAGATGGAAGCATTTGATCGATAGACAATATAACCATAAAACATATTACAAATCAAACATTAAAAAGCACATACAAAAACTCACACACAGAGACAGAAGCCCATTAACATAAGTACTAACACAAAAGGGGTTGGTGGAAAAATAGACTTTCAGTGACACTACTTCAGATTAGGACAAAATGTATTTGCTTCTTTGGAGAGAAAGTTAAATGGTATGTTCTTTAATTCTGTGGGTGTAGTGTTTCAGGTATGTGTGTTTTAATTGTGACTTAATCTTAGCTAAATAATTTATTAAAAGGAGATCAGAAGTACAAAAGAATAGAAATGAACAAATAATAAATACATTTATTTGCACAATTATCAGCCAGTATTAGCTATTTGCTATGAGTATCAGTATTCATATTAGTTGATGAGTGAAATTTTAAAAAGCAAAGAAGAGACAGGTGCAAAACCTTCGAACATGTTATCATGTATTGACACTGCATAGTTGGTCCACCAGAGGGTAAACAAGTACATAAATCACTGCATATAACAAATGTTATGGAAATCTACTTATGTTCATGTGTCTGAAAGAAAAAAAAAAATTGGCTAGTATATCAGAATTTTAAATGACAAATATCGATATCGGCCCCGTATCGTTCGTCTTTACTTCATTTTCAAACACATTAACGATTGCTCACAGTACTGTGTGGAAAATGTGATGTTTACCTCCAAATTAATCATTAAATGAGCAATTTTGGACAATTCCTCAAAACGGGGCTTTCATCAGCAGTACTGAGATGTCTTCATTGAACAACCCTCTGCATGGCTTGACACAACATTTAATTTGGACTCAGGACTCTTGATTCCATAATATGTTTTTAGCTCATTCCAACCGAACATCTAATGAACTACAATTAGCAACAGTTCTGCTAAGCTGCTGATCATTAATCACTCACAACTGGCCAAAAATAGATGCTTTTATTTACCAAGGTTCTTCGGTAATAAAAAATCATGTGGAGAGGGGGGGGAAAAAGCTTTTTTATAGCTGTGGTGGCATTTGAACATGACTAACTTAAAGTTGGAATCTGTACATCTCTCTGTGCTCCACGTATGATTTTGTGTACACGTTTGCGCTGCTGACGGATTTAGCTAAATTTATGTAGCTAATTATGAGCCAGAGAATTTCATAGTCGGCCAAGACAAAGAAACACTCCATCTGTGAGTCAGCTATTATTGTCTATAGGGAGAATGATCGGAAACTCTCTAATTGAAAGTCCTTAGTGCCCACTGTTTCCCTTGAAACATACATTATAATTCCAGATTTTTCCTTTTTAAAACCAGAGGTGATTGTTTCTTACACGATACAAGAAAGACAGAGGCAATGTATCAAACATAATGCGAGGAACATCAAAGTTCATAGTGGCTCACTGCTGAGCACAAAACTAGTCTGCAATGATATTTATTCACATCACTCCTCGGCAAACAAATTAGTATGTTCCTTTAGCGCATGAGGAAAAACAACAAATGGTGAATAATACTTAGGATCCTTGAAAGCTTCCTTTAATGCAGGACATTAGCGAGTGCACTTATAGATCTAGATTTTCAAAGTAATTGTCCAAACCTTTCATCTTAAATTGCAGCAACGGAAAACACTGGGAAGGCCACTGCAGCCAGTTATATTGGATTGCTGTTGTTTCTTTAGAGCAATCTGGTGGCCAATTTCAATCTCCCTGCATCATACTCCTGAGTCCTGACCCCATCTTTGAAAATTGCCGCCGGTTTCATATCGACACTCAGCAGTGGCGAGCGAGAGGAAAGTGAGGCGACGACAGGCAACAAAGGTCATGTACTGGATTTGAGCGAGCGATATCACAGGCGGGCGTGCCTGCTGAGCTGCCAAGATACGTATCGACGGCGCTGGAAGCTGACCTTGTGCATGACCACCGCTGACGGATGAGCCGAGATGGTGTTTGGTCAGATACTGCAGCCTCAATATTTACACTCAAGCAGACAGACAGGCCGCAGCAGACGCTTGCTTCTGTGTGCTTCGTTTTAAAGCGCTCCAAATTGTTGTACTGCTGACTTTCTGCTCGTTGCTGCTCCGGGATTGTTATTTACCCCTCAAGGTGAAACGCTCCCCATTGTTCTCAGAGAACTCATATCCTGTTGATGTAGTTGTTGCTATTGTTGTTACCGTGAATCCTGATATTCCGCCTGCGCAGTCGTTTTGATCTTATTACATCAAAGGAGTGCTTGAATTATAATGGCGAACGGCTGCAGAGCAATGCTTCCAGCTTCATTTCACATAATTATAATGCGGAGATACGACCGGTGTCAGATTAAGAACTGCTATTTGGAGAGAAAACAACCATATTTTCTGAGTGACACTGGTATTTGGTTGAGTCTAATGGATTTTGGGGGAAGTTGCTCTGCACAGAAGAAAGTATAGAGTTATCAGCGCTCAATATTTAAATGAAAAAACAGGAAAAATCAGTTACATGAGTTTCAGGTGCAGGAAGTGATGAAAATTCAATTTAGCTGTTTTCTTCTATTTTCTAGAGAAGAGAATTCTCTTTCTACCAACAATGTAACCGCGCTTTCATCAGCAGCAAACCTACTCCTGATAAAACATCATGTTACATTGGCTGAAAGCTTTATCTTATCGACTGCGGCTAAACCTCTGCTACGTCTTCTTTTATCATATTCACCATTTGTCTTTCCTTCGGTTTCTTATGCTGTTTCACTCGTTTCTTTCTCTGTGTCATTGTTGGCCTTGTTGTCTTGTAATTTTTCTCTCTGCGTCTCTCAATCTTTCTCTCAAGCTCGCTCTCTCTTTTATTCTCTCTGTTGCTGCTCTGCACAGTCTCCCGGGCCATTTGAGTTGCTCAGGGAGCTGTGAAAACGATGTCTGTGTGTCTTTGAGTCTGCATCCTGTAGGGACTGCCTGTGTGTGTGTGTGTGTGTGTGTGTGTGTGTGTGTGTGTGTGTGTGTGTGTGTGTGTGTGTGTGTGTGTGTGTGTGTGTGTGTGTGTGTGTGTGTGTGTGTGTGTGTGTGTGTGTGTTCACATACAGGGACAGGGAGGTAGTGGAGCGTGTTAAATCTTGCTGTAGAAGCCTTTCGACTGGGATAAGGAGCCAAGGGAGGAAGGAGGGAGAGCAGGAAGGAAGGATAGTTGGATAGATATATTCATAGTGGATAGATGAATGTTTGTGTGCATGGATCGATATTGGGATGGAGGGATTGAGATTTGGATGAATGAATGGATGTAGAGAGGGCTGAGAGCGAGATGAGTTGGGGCAGGAGGGGAAGAGCAGATGATAACAAGAGAGGATGGATCAATGATGTATGGATACCCAAGATATATGGATGAACAGATGATTAAGGAATGAATAGGCCTTTTAATACTGCAGAGTTATTAGTAAAGACCATAGATGGCAGACAGAAAGCCAAATATGTTGTGCATTGACTTTGTTATAATGGAGCAAATACTGTCTGGAGACTCTAATAGGAATACGGCTTACTAAAGTAATACTCAGAAATAAAAACAAGTAATTTAAGGCCCATCATGCTACTTTATATACCCAGCTAGATAATGCATGTAAACCTGAATAATCAATAAGTATTACTATGTGCAGTGGTGGAGGAAATAAATAAAAGCAGTAATCAGAGTAGAAATACTACCATAGAATTAAAAGTCATAGCGTCATGATATCAATTAAAAACCAGCTGGCAGGTTGGTTGCTGGAAGTTGTCGGCAGTTGCTGTTATGAAATCAGTCACAAAGAGGAATATGTTGCTGCAACAGTTGCTTTGGTCGTTAAGAGGCTGCCGTGGATACCATAGTTTGCATTAAAGATGATTAGTTTTCGGCAGACTGTGGCTGTCACGATACTAGAATGTCAAATTTGACACCGACACCCATGAAAATACTAGATGCTCGATACCATGTTTGATACTATGGGGAAGCTTTTGATCCCAATCTGCAACCACAGAAGTAATGGCAAAGAAGTCACATCTTAAAAAACTTTTTCAACTAATTATCTCAATTGTAAATTAGCTTTAACAAAATAAGGAATTAGGATTAAGTTTTTAGTTATTAGTTTTAAAAATTATTTAGATGATTACGTCAGAGAGTGTTAATGTAAAATAACACAATACCTAACATCTAAATAATTTAATGAATGGAGAAGAACAGCATTACGGAAAAGTTATGCTCATTGTGCTCACTGTGAAAGACCTCACAGCTGGCTTCAACAAAACAAGAAACATATTTGAATCAATTACTTATTATTGTATTTTATTATTGTAAAAGTAGAAAAGTTAAGTTTTTAATTTGCCCGCAGCTTCTCACATTCACTGTTCACACTGCTCCACATCACTCTGCAGCTCTTCACATCCTCAGCTCTGCTCTGGATTTCACTCATTATTTGCTCAGATTAGTTCTCCACACTCTGGACTCTCTGCTCAGTTACCCTGCTGCTCTGCACAGCCAGTAATCTGCCAGTTTCTTCACGTGTCCGTAATCCGTTCTGTCATGGCACAAAATTCCAGCAGCGTGCAATAATTATTCTGCTCTTATCTAACTGCAGCCCACTAGGCACCATGATAACAGATAGCTAAAGTTGCTACCAGTTAATAGTTAAATGGCTAACGTTACCATGTGCACTGGCCAGGTTAGCATTCATGATTACGTTTAATTCTTCAGTGAAGTTAAAATGGGAGCTTTACTGACTTCGGACATTCCTCGTAAAGTGTTCAGTGTTATGAATGTTAACTACTTCAGCTGTTAGTGAGGGGAGGGGCTGTGTGCCTGTCTGTCTTTGTATGTCATCGGGAGGAGGCAAGTTTACTCATTGGCTGTTGCAAAGGAGTAAACTATCAGCGACCACAGCAATTTGCTACTAACCAAAGCACTCACAATTAGGTTTTTGGTGCAGGCTCCTCCAAATCGAGCTAATGTTGTCTTATTAGATAATAAAATTGGCCATTTACTAATAACGCATCGCCTACTACCTTATGTGACGTCATAGAACGTGTTGTTGAAAAAAAAGTGTTTTTAAGCGTACACTTTCTCATCTGAATTTTACTGTCTTTGTGTTGTAAAATGAGTAGACCTTTAATGAACTTTTTACATTTTTATTTTCAAGAAAAACTAACCAGCAAGTTAGTCTTAGCAAAACCTTAGTGTTATCATCGAAATACAAATCATCAAAATACAAATCATCATCATCAATATAAATCATTTTCCTATAGCAACTCTGTATTTTATATGTATGTATTTAATATTATTAGTCCCAATCAGGAAAATAAGTAGCTAAAGTAATCAGATAAAAGAAGTGGTATAAAAAGTATTTCGCTCTGAATAAATAAATTAATGAAAAAAAAGTTGAGGAGTCTTGTTACCTAGTTTGTTTCTCTCACTTTGAATCCCATAGCCTCAACAGTTTATGGTCAAAGTCACATGTGTTCAAATATGATGTTGTATCAACCCATCTGCATACATATTGCATGCACCTCTTCCACATGCAGAGTTTTGCTTTGTTTTTCTCCTTTGCAGATGACACACTGTTATTCCTCATAGGGAGGCCAGTCTCCTTTTGGTTGTGAAAGTTGTTTTTATTTTATACCATTATTTTATCAGTGGCATTGGAAATTGTATTTGCAGAGCTACAGGTGAGTTTGACATTGCAGAGCAGTTACTATAAAATGTTTTTATTATAAAATGTTACAATGAGTATGTTTCACCAGAAACTGATTATTGAAAATGTCATTTGCAGATTT